>JAQIVE010005735.1:0-12456 GCA_034698285.1 Sminthurinus bimaculatus | reverse complement strand
GTATTTATTCACAGCTAGGATTACCTTATTGTACTGACTGGTGATTTTGGTGGAACAATAAGCTCAATACTATGTTTTTCCCCGTGAACTTGTTCTTCATCTTCATCGTCTTCAAATGGATTTACAGGTGGAAGTCTTTCGTGAGAAGAAGATTTCTTTACAACTAGAATATCACTTGGTTGTAATGTAAAGGTGTCTTCACTTTCAAAGGGATTTAATTCAGCAGGATAAAAATTCTTATCCTTCCATATTTCATTTGCACTACCCTTCTTACGAGGAGAGGGTGAAGGACGCGGAGTTGTTGTTGTTGAAGAAGAAGTTGTACCAGGACTCGGTGACCTTGGAGATTTCGGTACACGTGATCGTGGTCTTATTGGTGGTGGTATAATTTTTTCTTTAGATTCTCCTTGGCCTTCCAGTCCAGTGGATGATGAATTGTGAGTACTAATATTATCAACTACTTTTTCATCCTTTTGTTGGTGATTAATTTCACTATTAGACTTTGGAGAAATTTGTAATTTTGGATCATCCTCTCCTGACACGTTTCCGGATTCTAAATTATCAATTTTAACTCCTTCACTCTCAAAACTATCGCCAACTCCACTCTCGTTTCGAGATGTTTTTTCATCTCCTTCTCCTTCAGAATCACCACTTTTGTCAATTATTTGGTTTGAGGCAGCGACATCAGTAGTTTCATTTTTAGTGCTCATTTGAATGTTAAAAGTAGGAGTGGTGATGTTATTAGTTTCGACATTATTTACATTGTAGGTAGTATCTTCTTCATCAGACTCAAAAGGATTTTGCTTAGCGGACATTGTTTCCAAATTTTCTTTCAAGAAATCTATAGCATTCTTTGGTTTTGGCTTTGGAGATAAGGGCGGTGTTGTTTCTGCTATTGGTTTTCCAGTGTCTTCTATTACATCATCATCTTTTTCTTCTATTTTCCCCTCTCGATTGTCATTATTATCATCATCTTCTTCTTCTTCATTTTTATTATCACTTAAATTACTATCGACTAGTTGAGTATCGCTGGCAGAATCAGATTCAATTTTCGCTACAGCAACAATAGCAGAAAAACTTACAGTCCTTACTTTTTCTTTATCGTGTAATTCTGGTTCTACAATCTCTTCAATATTTAGACGATCATCTACGGCTAAAACGTCTTCTGACGATTCATTTACTACAATATTTTCTGTGATTGTCTCACGAGAATCTGTATCATCTGCAACAACAGTTTCTCTCGAATCATCAGGAGTATTTCCTACAGTCGGAAATGAATAGGTAGAAGTGGATGATGAAGGTAGTGATGTATGCTGATTTATTTTTGGAATGTTTTTTACTTCTGTCTCTTGTTTTAGGTTTGGAATGTGTTTTTCTTTTTCGTCCTCTGCTTCGTGCATTTTTACTTGTACCGTTTCTTTTGCTGTAACACTGGGGATTTCTTCCCCTACAATCTTTGGAACTGGAGAAGGTGTCGATGATTTTGAAGAAGACATTGGCGTATTGTTTAGGCTATTATAGGGTGAATTATTATTTTCTTTCATAACTATGTCACCATTTTGTTTTTCTGTAGCTGTAGATGGACTACCGTTAACACTACGAGAACTGTGACGACTGTTAAGCTGTCGAAATTGTTTTTGGCAATCCTTATCAAGGCAAAACAAGCCCTCCGGAGAAATATCAGCTGTTTGGGGATTTAGAATGCAGTCACAGCGGGAGCATCTAATCAACAATATATTTAATGACATTACTACTTGATCCAACTATCATAATAATATATTTATGATCATTCATGACATTTTTCCATATTTTAGATTCGTAATTAACTTGATTAAATGAAATGAAATTAATAAAGATTTTGTATGAAACATAAATACTTAAAAATGCAAATCATTGTACGTGGGTTTACCTGAAACATGAACGATGAAATAGTTTCTTGGCGAATAAAACTCGTTCTGTTATGAAAACTGGATTCTGACAGACACTGCACACAGTTGGAGAACTAAGGAGGACAGGCCTTTTAGGTGAAATATCTCTCGTTGCCTCTAATATTGCATCTGAATCTAATTGACTTCCAGGTCGCTTGACTCCAGCCTATGATTGCATAAAATAGAAAGAAAATAATGTAACATAATGTAAAATCGTTTACATATAGCGTGAAAGAAAGTCTGTTAATGAATTACTCAAAGAACTGATGATACTTTTACCTTATTATCAGGTGTAGTAAGAAATACTTTATGTTGCTCTCCTTTGTGCAAATTTTTAAAGGAATGGTAAAGTTGAGCTACATAAGTAAGGATGCTCAAACGGTCTGGAACTGCTTGTGCTACAAAATCTTCTGGATCCAACAGACTCGGAATTCCTACAATACATCATAAATACATAGATGATGAAGATATTGATGTATATTATTTGCATTCATTTCTGAAATGCTTTTTACTTTTGTCTCTCATTTTTTGTTTGGAATGTTGAATTTTACTTACCAAGTTTACTCTCTGCAATTTCAAATGCTAATGCACAATTTCCACGAATATCATTTGGATCCAATGATTCAAAATCTCTGTTCAAATCAAGAAACATAAGTAGATATAGTTGAGGAACATTTAATATTTACTATATACTGAAAGCCAAAATAATTCATGTTTACTTAGACTCATTACTTTAAACCTTGAAAGTATGTACATTTATATTGTATGAGTCATACAAATGTATGTACCAGTATTGACTGAAGGATTCACCTTGAATTTTATCGTTAGCACTTGGCAATGAATACATAAATACAAAATAGGAACTTTATATCATAATTCAAATTATTTACATTAGTTCAGGATGAAATCGGTGTATTAGGGCACAAAATGCTAAACCATTTCGAAAACTAGTTGTCATATTTTTTATTTCAACCCCTGGATATCTCCCTTCTGTTGCATTTCTCGCCCATTGTTCCAACGCTTGTGGACCTGTCTTTTCCCGTTGGCTCATCTGCACATTATTAATAAAGTACTTGTTACTTATAAAAAATCACAACAAATAATTCTTATCCAACTTTAAACTAAATACGACACGAAATACGTACGAAATTGTATATTATATGAATCAACAACAACAAAAAATGAATAAATGAACCAAAGTACATATTATCTTGTCAAGAATTTTGATTTTAAGAAAAATTCAATACTGTACACAAACAATTTACCTTTTAAATTTTGATTCCCTTACATATGTGCTGCAAAATAAAGTGAAAAGGTACTTAAAGGACAGCTTAGAATAAGGACAACAAGGAATTTATCAGTCAGGCACTATAAATAATTTAATAAAAAACAAAACTTATAGAGAGATTGTTTGAAATAAAACTAGATTGAGGAATGAATGAATGAATGAGAGATGAGAGTGTGAAAGAATAGAGAGTAAATAATATTTCTGGTATGGTATAAAGTTAGCCCCATGAGTTTTAGCCCTATGGGGCTGAAGTTTGGGGCCAACTTTCTTTTTTGACAGCCCCAAACTTTTTTTTTGCCCCATGGGGCCGCCTCAAATTGTCAAATTATATTTTTTGTGTTGCTTGTGTCCTGATCTCAGATTTGTGTGTTAATAAAGTGACCATACTATGGATATGTTGACAGAATTTCGTTCAAATACTCGAATAAATCACTATATTTAATACTCATGAGTCGTGAGGATGTTAGGTACGAGAAGGAATTTATACAAAAGTCAAGAAAAAAACACGTAATAACTTGCTTCTTGTATCAGGCAATGTGACTCGTCAGAATTTTGGATAATGACGTTTGTGGTTTCTCAATGGAAAAACTAAAATGGTTCTTCACAATTCAAGCTTTTAATCGATCGTATTTCCAGCAACCAGCAACTTTCCATCCAACAGGTAATAAACATTAATAATTCATGCAAATGTCTTGTGCACTGAAAAACTTTCGCTGACTTTCACTGAGGCTCTACAACCTATATAACCTTTCTGTACGTATAAGCATTTTAGTATGTATACATACATGTATTTTCCTCTGCCTCTATGACCTATGAGTTTAGTTTTGTTTCCCAGATCATGGGCATGTAATGCAGGAACGAAGAAAGTACTAAATTAGTTTTCAAGGCATTAATATCATCATGCTCAAAGGCTATTTTTTTGAAAAGTAAAAGTGCCTAAAAACGATGTGCACTTACACCAAAATAGTAGTTTCATTCGAATGTGTACCCTTTGTGTATTAATTGAAACGGAGGTTTACATAATATCTGTCTACGTGCAACGTGCAACTATTGTAAAAACAACATGTGAGACTGTTAGAATAAACCAGTGCTCTGCGGCAATGAGAACAAGAACAATCAATAAGTGAAAAGCTTTTTACTCTTTATTTTTATAATCCTCTTATCATTTCTTCTCAGTTTCATTTTTTATTTTTTGAGATTCCTTACAACGTTCCATTTAGTTTTAGCCAAGTTGTAATACATTTTATAGTCGTATGAAAAATTCTTTGACCCTTTGTTACATTAATATCTTTGAGTTTAGAATTTAGGAATATTAAATATTAATCAATACATACTTCAAGTACACGTTATAAAAACCATTTAAACACTTATATTTATAGGTACATAGTATATATTATTATAAGATGTACTCCTCACTCATCACGCAAGGCACACTAATAATAATAATAATAAATCGTAAAAATGCACACATACATACATATGCGCAACAATGTTTGTATGTTTGCATTGTATGTAAAAACTAAGTAATAATAAAAACATGTGGCAAATAATGTATGATTATATATACTTCCAGCTGCATTAATAATACATACAAAATAACATTATAGGAGGGGAAAATGCATAATGACATCATATAAAATACAATAGTATTACACACGAAATTGCTTTTACGTCATTCGGTTGGGAATTAATGAAATCATTGACATTTTCATTTATAAATTAAAAACCAAAAAGTGTCTGCATTTTATGTAGCATCATTAACAATTGAATTCATTAGTAACACTTATGTTTACAGTTACAGTAATAGTTATTAATACGTTGGAACCGCTCATAAAAAAGTCAAAGGCTTAAAAAATAAAATTTCTATCGATTGCACATGTAATCATAACATTTAATAGATACAATAACATTATAGACTCTATAAGAGTTGGTAAAGATGTTTCCCTATACTTAAGAATATCTAAGTTTTTTTACATAACTATTTAACGAATGATTTCGTTTATGTTTTCATGAGCTTGAGTAATAAAATTGGCACCCATTTCTCCAATCATCTGAAAGTAAAACATAAGAGTTTGTACATTTTAGTTAGAAAATCGAATTGTTGAGAGGATAATATGATAATGCTTCTAAAATGGATTCAAGTTTGTATTTTTGTACACTTTTTCAACTTACAATGGTTGGAGCATTTGTGTTCCCTGTAGTCACAACTATGAAAAAATGGGAGAAAGTCACACACGTAATTACATGTTTGGCAGATAAAAACTACAAAGTTATCAGTTGTGTTATAAAATATAAAATATTGTAAATATTATATCTAAATCACTTACTTGGCATTACTGAGGCATCAACGACCCGTAAATTTTTAGTCCCCAGTACTCTTAACTCCGAGTCCACAACTGCATGGGGTGAGTCCCGTTTTCCCATGGCACAAGTCCCCACTTTCATGTAAATGTGTGAAAAAATTATGTTAATAAAAATGCGCACATAATGTCCGTTTCACGGTCTATATTATGACATTATCAAAAATCATAATACATGGTAGGAAAAGTTTTCAGTATATAAGAGCATACCTTGATGGTAGACTGTTAACGAGTACTGTCGATGAAAGCACTCCCTATAAAATACATAGATGATGAATGTAGTGACGCGTACATTCACATTCAGTTTTGAAATGTTTTTTACTTTTGTAATTTTTACTTTTTTACCAATATTCGGAAGACTTGAAAGGAACACCTTCGCAACCTGGATATGGCGTAGACAACAGTCGGGCACCAAGCTGCTGGAAAGTCGTCGAGTTTTCAACTAGCTCAACAGCTCGCATAGCACCCTCCACTATAACTTTCATGTCATCCTCATTATCGAAATAATTTGGATCAAAAAGTAGAGGTTTAAGTGGATCTCTACTCTGAAGTCTCACTTGTCCCCGGGCAAAAGGACGGCTAAGCATGTTCATAATTTGAAAAGAGTCTTTTCCTTTGGCATCTGCATAAAATTGCTTCATAATTCCTAAAGGTCGAATAAAATTCATGTCATAAGAAATTTAAATCGTTTCCCAGTTACACATACAAACATAGAGTTTCATAATAGATAATATGTATGTTGTATGTATGTACCTGGCTTAATGTTGAAGGATCTACTTGTATCAGACTCCTGTCTAGGATAAACACCAGTACCTCTGTAAAAACAAATTAAGAAATACAAATAATTGTAAGCATTGTTTATGACCAAATTATATCGAATTTTCTTTAATTTTTATAGGGTTGAAACTTTTGAGTGTTGAAAAGGGTAAAAGGTTCCGTACAGCAGGAGATATTGAATGTCCGGCCAGTCACCTTCTCCATTTTTCTTGGCAATTTCAGATGTTAGAAACGCAGCTGCTTGAATTCCAGTTGAGCTCATGGGTCCAGTGCCAGACTTTGTGAATTCGTCGATTGCTTTGGCTGTAAGGTCTCTCTCCAAACGCATAGAGATTGGTGCATCGACAATGAATGGACCGATAAGTGAACTCACTAAACAAAGACGGATTTAATATGAAAACACATTTTAGGGACATGCTATGATCAAGTTTATTATAATGTCACAGAAGACCAAACAAAGTTACTGACCATGATCTTGGAGATTTTTTCCAACAGGTAAATCAACTCGAACGGGAATCTATGATAAAAAACAATCCCGAAAATATATCTAGTATATTAGCATTAAATATAGCAATTAAAAATTAGCAATACATTGAGATTCATTATAGGTATCGTCGTTGCGCAACTAGAAATGTATTGTACAGATAATTTTTAGCAGTATGAGTGTACTGTGACATGCTCAAATTGAGTAACTAATGAGAGAAATGAAATGAAAGCAAAATCTCGTATTGATAAATTATCGACTTCTAGTACATATTATGTACATAATCCGGGATTGAGAGAAAAAACTCTATTTAACTACTACGTCACTATTGTCATGCAGTGAGATCATTACTTATCACCGTTACCTACACCGAATATTAACTTTAATACAAGTTCTGGGAATACCTTTATCCCATGTAAAGTTGACTGAAATGAAAGGAATAAGGTATTGAACTTTAAACTCAAAGATTTAAACTAGTCATTTAGACTTAAATGTGTGCTTATCTGTATTTACATTGGTTTTGCCTCCATGACCATGACATTTGTCGACTAGTTACTAACACGCACGGTGTACAGGGTCGGCCAAAAGTTCTGAATTCTGAGAGCCTTTTATAGCTTTTATAGCCTTATATAATGCTTTCTGTGATTTAATGTTTACACTGTATAAAATGGAGGGCATTAATTGTTCATTGAATGTACAGGAGCAGCCCCGAAGGCCAAAACCAACCAACAATGTTGGTACAGCAGTGGTAGAACGAAAAAACTTTGATCTTCCATTAGGGTAACATATGCGACTATGTACTGTAAACGGTAACTTTTTTTGCATCCGAACCCAATGCTATTGGACTATGTGTATAACATGGAGAACCTACAATAAAAACTGGTGGAGGTGTAGCCAAGATTTTTAGTTTTAGAACTTTAGACTAACCCTGTATTTTCTTACTAAATTGTCTCCTTATACACGGGGTATGATACAATAGAACATGAAAATTTTTAATCGCCAATATTCGTTCTATTATAATTTCTTCTTGCTATCATCAAACACGGAAATACTTGTCAAATCTGACCACATGGTGAATCAATTAAAAATGCATTATACCAAACAACTAGAACTGTTCAATGAGTGTTTCCCAATTCCTAGTATCAGTAGTTCGTAAATCGGACACTATAATTAATCGTCAAAGAATGGCTAAGAAACTATGAAAAACTCTCATTGAATACAATTAAATTCTAAAAACATGGAAATTGCACAAAACATGTAAGACAATACGAAATACATATGAACACAACGTGTAGCTGCGAATGATAATAGCTTCATCATTCAGCATATCGACATGAGACAGGTAAGTTGTTTATCCGAAATCCGAATTATGTCTCAGATGCACATACGAAACTAGATTGTATATTCGGGCGGGTTCGAATGGCAACGGAACAGAGAGAAAAAATAATTATCGTATTTTTTGATATGCAACCATTTTTTGAACTTCAGTCAATTTCTCGATTCTTTTGCCATGCGAACCCTACATTAAGAAAAAGTATATTTTCATACCGAAAATTCTTCGAGATGTTTCTTAGGCCCAATACCAGACAGCATGAGAATCTGTATAATATTTGTACACATATCATTAAAAGGTCGGGCATAAATACTTTTCAGTACCATGCGAGGGACCACACACAACTGTTGGTACGCCGTAGTAACAAATATTGCTAGGGTTCTTGTGCTGAAAACTGAAAACGCTAAATTTGTTGAAAAATATACATTTTTTAAAAACTTTTAACAGCTGTCTTATATAACTGCTCAATTAAACCTGACTAAACGGCAGATTTCAGAAAAAAGCACAGACACACGAGGATTGGTTGAGTGATTCTACACTAGCACTAGTGAAAAAATGGTAAAAAACTCGAATCTCACAGATTCCCAGTTCAAACACCTAAAGGAAAATACATTTTGCAACAGGTGGTTTTTTTTCTCATTTTATGTATACAAAAAAAACGTTAAAATTCATTGTTTCATCCAAAATCTGACTCCCTTTGTGACTACTAAACGGAAAGGTATATTCGAAGTATGTACATTGGTGTAAAAGTTTTAAAAATGAATGAAATTCATTAGTTACAAAAAATTTAGGAAAGCAGCATAATTTCCTTTCTCATTTAAGTAAATTGTGAACGTTTTATGATAAAGTTTATCCTGGAACAGAGACCGGTTTTTGTTTATGTTTGTATATTATGCTTTACTAAAACTCTAGTCATATTTGTTACAATGGCATCTTACAACAGTGTGTATAGAATTATTGTGCAAAATTTTAATTTGTTTTGCCACATTGAATATGGAAATATGTAAACAATATAATAAATAATATTATCATACCTGGGGCGAGTTTAAAGATCCAGCTGAAATAATAACTTCTTTTCTTGCAAAGGCTGAAATGTTAGATTAACAACAACAAACGAATAGTTTTTGCGATATCATTCAAGTCAGTCGTTTTTGCGCATTTACATTGTTTCTACTTTTCGCACACATACATAATCCATTTCTCGCTTAGCAAAACAACAACCTTTGCAGTTTTTTGCGCTTGCTTTGTCCGCAAGTACTGCCATTATGATACATGCGGTAAACCGTCTTGGAAATTTGCTTTAAAAACTGAATTATCTATATTAGGTATGTATAGTGGCGAGAAATCGCAAAACAAGGTTTTAATCTTTCGTTTTTTTGTTACCTCTTCTTCGCCGACCATGTCGAAGGTATTGGACACCAATGGCTTTATTGTCATCACCTTCAAACAAAATCTGGAAACAATGAAACAAGAACATTTTTTGCACACATATCCACCATTGTTAGAGAGGAAATGAGATTTTTTCTCTAATGGCATTGTACTATCTGTTGGCTTCAACTAGTTTTTATGGAGCACACTGGCTACCATATGTGTACTTTGTTGCACATGTAAGAAAAAACCATTTCCCACTGAGAAGAAGAAGACGAGTAGACATTCAGGCGAAGCTGTTGATACCTTTTTAGTTTAAACTAGCATATACACATTATACATTTACACATAATCTTTGCTTGAAAGACAAATATGAATTTAATTGCTACATACATTAGTTTATTACAAGACATAAGCATTTAAGCCTTATATTAACGAATAAGGATAAGTGTATAATAAGTTTGCACTTTCCAGTAAACCATGTAAGCAATTTATACATATTTTTTATAATGCATCCATTATTTAAGTTTTTTGTTTTCTCTCTCTCTCTCTCTCTTTCCGAACCTTCTCAACATGACTGAATTTGTAAATGTAAAGGTTCCTCCTGTCTCTTGCCGGTTCAATAAAGGCCTTGTACGTTCCGTATCGTCTTCCTTGGTTTTGTGTGTAGTAGATTGGCGAAATTCCTTCTTGGAATTCTCCGTTTAAATCAGTCCTGGGAATGCCCAACTCCTCGCCAGCTTTCACAAAGATCTCAGCCATTCCTTTGTACGGGGGCTCTCCAACTTTTAAGTTGCCTCCGTGTGAATGATGTACACCTTTGATTCAAGTTGAAAGTTTGGCAAACATTGCAATTTGCAATTAACCTCGACTGCATCATCTTAGTAAATAGTTTTCAACAAAAAAATGTTATTCTCGCTGTTGTTTACTGGCTTACCATCATCCCATTCTCCCGTGTAATCTTCAGACTTTTTGAAAAATGGCAGCACGTTCTCATAACGCCAGCGGTTATCTCCAGTGATATTGGCCCACCTTGAGACAATCACACAAAAGTTTATGATCAAGGAATCCGCAATCAGCGGTTAGCTTTTTTTTATTAATTATGATTATAAGAGTGACTCTCTATTGCGATGTTGAAGTGAGTATATTATTATAGAAACTTACTTGTCGAAATCGTACGGATGGCCTCTGGTTATTACATTTTATAGATAGGGAGGTAAAATAACAAAGTAATATTTTTATCCACGTCATTTATTTTAAAAAATGTTTGCCAATACATATGTTGGAAAATCATAATATCGAAAGTTATATGAAAATGTCCAAAAAGATCCCAGCATGAGATAATTCCAGATTACCTTCCAATTATTATTTTGGTCAAAAAAAGTCACATTAAACTACAAAAATTGGTTCATACATTAAATTATACATTATTTTGAATTACATACCTCATGTAAATCATAAAATTCAAGTTCGAACATCCTCCCTGTTTATAAAAAGAAAGATTACATTTTTTTAATCACAACCTGTAACCTGTTCACTGTTCAATTACTTTTTTATACCAGATTATAGATTATCTAACTAGTGTATATATTCACTGTGTGCAATGTGCACATACAGGACACGTGTAGATATTACTTGCATTTGTATTTCATACATATTACACTGTGTTTAACCGCATGGGGAAGTACAAAACTAGTGAGGTTATGAACACCAAATCAAACAAAAGGAAACAAATTGACGTAGGTATGTATGAGTAAGAAAAGAAAAACTTACCAAAGCCTTTCCTCTAGGGAAAGCACATTGCTGGAAAAAAATAGATGAAAAAACATTAGAATACGCTGCACTGAAAATCTCAAGGCCTTTATGCATACTTAAAATGCAGTTAGTTGACAGATGCAGATTCGTCTGCCGATGGTCCGTACATGGTGATAATACTTATATAATCCATTATAATTTTGAAACACATTAGAAAAATGAAGACTCACTCGATTATTCATAGCGAGACAGGCATTCTTTTGTGGCGTCGTGTAAAATCTCCTATAGAAATTGACAAATAAATATGAATGACACAAGAATAAAGTAGTTATAAATATACACTTTGCAATGTAAATGGCAAAGAAAGATGAGATTAAAAAAGCTCCACTGTTGTAATATTTATATTGTGCCAACATTCTAGAAGATTAAAGATTGCAATTTATACATTTATAGATGTATCTAACATTATGTACTAGTTAATACTACATGAAACAAGCATTAATTCTTGTGTAAATTATAATGTATAATATGATCATTATCTATTTTATAAGCACTTAAAATTAGATCTAAGTTCATCGATTACCAATCAACATGGGGTAAATTAAGTAAAAGTAAGGCGAGTGTTGGAATTGAATGGAGTGGATTTGGCTCGCCTCTGTCACATTAAAAACCAAAGAGGAAGACATTAATAAACACATAAAAAACCAAACAATTATGGATAATAATTATCAATTATCGTAAATGTTTTATTCGTTGAATTGTAATTACCCAGCCTCTAATAGTAATACTTTGTAGTCTTGCGAAAGACGATTCTAAAAATACAAGGATTAAAGTCATATGGTTCATGTTATCCAATAATTATACAATAACAATAACTGTGTTTTTAGGCCAACCAGGCATTGACAACTGCTTAAAGTGTCTCGCCAGTATTGAAGATTAAAATTTATGTATATAAAGTTATTGTAGTAAAAAAATGTTATTTTCTTACGGCAACGACGCTTCCTGCACTCCCGGCACCCGCTATAAAAACAACAAAGCAGATTTCATTAAAGACTTGTCCAATTTCCTAATCCGTATACATTAGAATTCTTCATATTGCAATTTTGGTGAAAAGTTAAGCAGCCACCCCTTCATGTCGTTCCTTTTGGATCCCTGCAATCACA
>JAQIVE010005734.1:0-12456 GCA_034698285.1 Sminthurinus bimaculatus | reverse complement strand
AAAATGAAGAAATTGTAAAGTTTTTAATGCGATTTTAATGCGTGGTAAATAAAATAGTTTGAAATCTGCATGATTCAACTCGTTTGAAAGTTTTACAAGGTGAGTCAGAAGTATAAGTTTTCTTTCAGCACCTCTTGTAGCCCCTCTCATTTCCGTACCTTGTAGTAAACAAGTTAGTAGTTATTTGTTTACTACAAGGTACGAAAAGTGTGGAAAATAGAAAACAAGATCCCTTTTGTCAATTCCCATTCAAGTTAGTAGTTATTTATAGCTTTTACCTGATAAATAACCTTGAACCTAAATCTTTTGATGCAGCCCTTCAAACTTGGCATTTTACTGTACACTGTACACTGTACACATGAGAACAAAATAAAGTATTTTTTCCTACTTTCTTGTTACTTTATTGTGCATTTGGTGTAAACTTTTGCTCTAAATTTTCAAATTTTTTTATCGTTACTGTTGAAATTTTTTTGTGGTGCCATTTTAAACTTCAAAGCGGACTTTAAAAACCAGGAACCAGCTGAAATATGGATATTTGTTCGTCTGTTGAGTTTTCCCCTAAAGAAAAAGCCATGCGCAACGGATACGGATATTATTATAGTGTTAGATTCGTACGCTCCACACACTTTTCATACTTACATATGAACTTTTCTTTCATTTTTCTCTCTCTTAAGTCTTCCTTCTTCCCATAGAATTGAGTTAAATCCCTTGCAAGGGCAAGACAAAGAAGGAAAAGACCAGGATGAGGAAAGAACCAGCCTGATCTCCTTAAGCTAATAAAATTCCGTCTTCGTCTCCGTCCCAGACCAAGATACACCAGAAATGAACAAAAGAAGAGGAAGAGAGAGAGAGAGAGCAGAGAATGTGTGTATACAGTAACTAGTTATATATGTATACAGAGAGCAGACTGTTGATGTAGTGTGACTTACCATAATACAATATAAAATCTAATATAACTTCCATAACCATAGTCATAGTCGTAAGACACAGTGCAATAATAGTAATAATATTCACACAATGTGTGTGTACACAACGAGCGTTAAGAGTGTATACACAATGCACTGCTGGCCTGTACAAAAACACAGCACACCAAACAAGGAGAGATGAATAAGGAAAGAAAAAGATGAAAAAGACAGACAGTCTACTCCCAGCTATTTCTCTTCCACACGAGAATAAATTCCCTCATTTTGCATTTATTGTGTGTGTAATAGATCCTCATATAATATGATACAGAAGAAAATGGCCACATATTATTGCCACTGTTGACTGTCTAAATCCTTCCTTCTCCCCTTAGTGTTTGGATTTAGGACTTTTTCCCTTTTCGGGCTAAAATTGTGTTTCTTTTGCATGTTTTTGGTTTTCCGAACGGTGGAAAATGGTAATATCTTCAATCTATTCTTGCATTTTTACCCTTTAATAAGCTTGAACATATAAATAAAACTTTGAAGACCATTTCCCCCATTATCACTCTAGTTATGAGTTTTCACATTTTTCTTCTCGATTGCAGCTATTGTCCAGGTTTGGGTGCAAAAAGAAAAAGAAGAAAGCCTTTATGCTAAAATGCTTAACCTTTCCAGACAACTTACTTATCTATACATAAACATGTAAGTATAGTCTTTCAGCACTTATGAGTATCTGAGTTCGGCACTAGGCAGCGAAAGCACTAAATTTTCATATCATGTATCTTATCTTATCATCAACATTATCGAACATGAGTTATGACTATATACAGACAATAACCATGTATAAACTTGGAATGGTGTATTATTAAGCGGAGGACTTTCCACCATCAAAGGCAAAAGTCACTCGATAATATCACGGACGGACTTTTCTGAACACCCTCATCTTTATTACTTATTCTCTCTGATCCCCATCAATTCCCTTTCCACCCACGCTTAGACTGTTTCTATGCATACTGTAGCTATATAGACTGTAGGGTATAAGTCATGTGTCATATGTACACAAAGGTGATGCAGAGTGAACGACTATTAGCGGAGTGAAATTTGGTGATGTATTTTCAGCAAATTCATGTCTTGGCCATTATACTGCACTAATATACGAGTCAATGGCTGAGTAAACGAGGAGAACTTTACTTTTATCTTCGAATCTACTCGTTAACATCATCATTTACCATTTACAATACACTTGTAACTCAGGAATACACATGTCCAATATATATACATATCTGTGTTCACATGTGTGTATACATAGGGCATACATCAGGCAATTCATAAGTCTCTTTATGTTATGCATGCAAAAGCAAGTTGTTCCATCCTCAGTCCTGCCATTAAGCTCACAAGAGACACCATGTACATATACACCACATACTAAAGTTTATATACTGTCAAGCTCGGTTGAGTCAAATCAAGGAGTAGATTGCAGTCCATATTGCAGTACACGGAGAATGTCAGTCTTAGTGCAATGTGTGTGTGTGTGTGTACCTCTCGTTCCTTTGAAATTGGAATTGGAAATGAGGACTTAGTTGGTTGGGTTTGGTGCTCCGTGGGACATGTAATGGTGAGTGAGTGAGTGAGTGAGTAAGCAGTGAGCATACATACACACTACACACGTTGGTTCATTACATATCTGCTTGAGTCAACGTCTAATCGAAAGAGGTTTCCCAGTGTATCTGTGTCTATGTGAGAGAGGGAGGGAGAGAATGGGAGAGTTACATTAGACACTACACTACTCCTAAAAAAATTGTGTGATGCTACTGCAAGCTAAATAGAGAAACGGAGAGTGAGAGACTTGCATGGAAATGAAAGTAAGAGCGAGCAAGCAAGCAAGCAAGCACCAGCAAATCTGTCTAGCCACTCAGGGTTTGGCAGTCGACTCGAACTCGACCGACATCCTCAAAAGCACAACTTCAACTTGGCCGCACTAATTGAAGAATTGTTATTTGATTAAAACACTCTCAAGTGCTCTTTACATCGGGCTGTATAATATATATGTAAGTATAATATGTATCTGTCTCCAGTTGGTACGAACACACCGACAAACCGAGTCGGTTGTTAGTTGCCGGTGTATCTGTGTACTGTGTATTTGTATATATGTTTGTGTTTGTGCGAGTGTGACTTTTACTCCAAACTAAACTCTATTCATTCGAAATTCAGGGAGCCGCGTTTTTCCGGCATTAAATCGAAGTGTATCTTTGTGTCCGCTGTGTGTTTACGTGCCCTGTGCCTGTGGATAATGTGTAATGTATTGTAATGAGTGAGGAGAAGGAACGAGGACTACCACCGCAAGATTAGTTTTCTTCGTCCTCGCCGTCTTCTCATTTCTTCCAGCTTCAGCCTCCGGATTTTGCAAAGGCGACGGCAAAAGCTACCAACAACCGAAGCTGGATGCATAGATTTATTTACATGTGAACTTTTCCATGCATAAGAATAAACAAGAGATTGGGATTTGCAAATTTGTAGTATAAGATACATAATATAATTGTATAAGTACACTCCAGCCGACCGACTAGAGCGAGTGTGTGGACGCTGGAGTGAAAGTTAAATAATTGGGATAATTCAGTTGACAAAAACTTTCAGCGTCTTGAAATTGGTTGCTTTTCGCTCTTGCTCCGGATGTATGTGTATCTGGACGGAGAGCTGGAGAGCTAGAAGCCGGCTGCGTGACGTGTGGATATTTGAAACTCGCCGTGACTGTGCAATGTTAGTGTGCTCCCAGTGCATTTAGGGAGTATATACGGTATATCCTGTGGCTATATAAAGTGGATGTTTGGACAAACACGGTTATAACTATGTTTTACACTTTCACATATTTAAATATAATAATAATCCGACTATAGATACATATTTATAGCTAAAGATAGTGGGAAAGACGTCGGGAAGACTTTTCGACTTCATTTTTGTCAACACTAGTTACGAACTCTTTCGATTCCACTTTCTCAATCAGTTTCATTGGCTTGGCTCGTCTTGACTGGGCTTGGATGGAGTTCTATAAGTTCTTGTGCGTCTTCTTGGCTGTTGAAGACGACTTATAAGCAGATTTATAAATTATGTAATAATAAATTCCCAACGACAGCTATCCCCTTAACATTTAAAACTCCATTTATATATGCACATAATTCCCTGCTCTTTGCCCACTCGTGCATGTTGGCCAAGAAGTTATTATGGAACAAGTCTCAACTATCTCCTGACAAAGTTTTGCCTGCTTACTTTTACATGAATATTAGTGAAATCTTAAGTAGGACCGAGGACCAAACCAACGCATTGTATATATATACCCAGAAAACAAGACCATCAAGGACAAGGATTTGGTTTGGGTTTTGAATCCGAATTGGGATTTAATAGAAAAGCTTTTTCGAACAAAGTAAAAGTACAAGAAAAAGAGGACGAAGAAGCTAAAGTAAAAAGTTGGCGGGGGGAAACCGAAAACTAGGAAAAGATGAGAATTAAAATGAAAACTTTGGGAGTTTCTCCATCCTCGTCCACGTCTCTGTCACTTGGTCTTCGAGTTGGTCTCCATCATTTTATACCAAGAAACCCTTCCATCATTAGTATTTTATTAATTGTCATTCTTCATATTTCATTACCGCCCAGAGATTCTTTCGTCCTCGCCGTCCCAACTTTACCACTTTCCAGCTCCAGCTCTGGCTCTAGTTCCAGTGTCAGCATGTCCGCCTCTGCGTTTTCCTCGTCGTATCCATATTCACATTCTCCCTCGTCGCAAGTATCCTTTTCATCCTTGGATAAAGACAATAACTACTATTTTCATCAGCAGCATTCTCAGTTTCCCAACACAGCAATTGGTGCACATGACACTCAAAACTATAACACTAACAATAAGAATGCAAATGTGCAGGAAAAATTCAGTGATGTTCATATTCCAGCGAGTGGTGGTGGTGACAATATGGACTCGGGGGAGGACGGACAGTATTATGATGATGATGCTTCAGTTACATTTATAGGCGACGATGACATTTACGATGATGCTGGAGGGGGCTTTGTTGTTCCACACACAGGACATCAACACTACGGACAATATCAGGTAACTAAGAAATAGAAACAAAGAACTGTGCAGCTAAAGCACAGAATATTCCATGAGCTTAAATGTAATATTTATACAAGAAAGATAATTTTCACAGCCTATTTGCATGCCGGTCATCCATTAAAACATAAATAATCATCATAATAATGAAAGTCTTTTATTGGTACAAAAGACGCTGGACGTTTGTATTAGGCACGTTGAGATGTACTCACATGCACTCAGCCACTTAAAAGGATGATTTACTTGAAGCTTATAATGGTAATCATGAGTCATGGTTTTATTCACCAGACAGAACTGAGATTCAAGTCAAGTGTCCATATTCACAACATATTGCTTTTGAGATCCAAACATTCAGGATTGGATCGAGGATCGAGAGTCAGTCTGCACCCAGAAAACAAAAATGTGACAAGCAGCTTATTTCCCTCGTCAACTTTTCCTTGTCAGCTCCTCATATAAAGCCATTACCATTATTTCTGACAAGTCTGAATCTCTTCCTCTCTTTTATATTTCTCTCTGATTCTGACTCTGTGTAAACATTATTAACTGCTTCATTTCTGTCAAGCACTGCTTCTTTTTCTGCTCCTTCTTCTTCTTCCTTACGGCCAATTATATACAACGAATTTTAGTATAAACCTCCACATACAAAACATGACTAACTTGCATACATACATATGAAATATCGTAACACACATGATGGCATAATAACGCAGAACGCAGTGCAGAGAATGGAATGTGTGGAATATTTGGAATGGAGAATGAAAATAGTGTGTGTGTGTGTGTAGCTCCTCGATGAATTCCAGCTAATGAAATGAAACACGTCGCCTAAAACTGAATGGCAAAAAATTCTGGTGCAAAATAGAGAGGTTCTGCAAACTCAAAGTCGGCGTTTAAGGAAACAGAGAATCACAAATCTAAATTCAAAACCGAGTTTGCAGAACCTGTGTAATATACTACGATGCAGTTTAATTGCTGCCATTTAATTTAACAAGGCACAGTTACTCTGAAAAAGCATACAAATCTTGAAACTATAGAATGTAGAATGTATGGCAATAGTTACAAAAATTTCAAGAGGGAAGTATCAGACTCGTGTTCATCCTCCTAATAATACACTTTTTCATCAGCGTTTTTTCCATTTTTTGAGGCGTTTATGTCTGTTTTTATTCTCAATTTGTGAGTCGTAACGTAAATACAAACAAATGTGTATGTATGTATAAATACATGAAAGTAATATTTGGGTTTCTTACTTTATCACTGTGTAGTTTTGGGAGAGAATCTCTAAATCTCTAAAATTATATCAGTTTGTTGGCCTCTTCCTTCTCACTTTTATTTTTTCTTCAAACACTACTGTTACATATTTGTATGCCCATAGTTGTTATTTTGTAGTTGTGTGTCTAGTAAATCGTCTGCTACATTGTGCTATTTGTATTGTATTGTATATTATGTTGTACACATGTGCACAAGTTTGCACCATGCACCATCTTAAAAATATCTAGAAAAATACAGAGGGAGAAAAGAGATGTAATAACTAGGATTAAAAAATCTGTAGCAGTTTTGTGTGTGACTGCACGAGATGACATGATATGAGCATAAGATAAAGAAGCAAGATGATTCGCGATTCGCAATCATTTGTAACATTACTTGCAATTTACTACAGTATTTGTAGTAGCTGCACGCGGGGCCTCAATTTTTTTGTCACATTTCGAACGTACATACATGTTGTAGCCATAAAATTGGTTTAAAACATGGGACAAATATTTATAATAATCAAAACAAATAACAATATTTGACTTTACATTCAAAGGCATTGCAAGTTGCAACTTAAAGGAGGATTGCCAATGACATGGGAGTATGTACTTTATTATTACAAACTTTAAACACAGTGCCAGTGAAAGGGGGTAAAGTAGAATTGAGTCAGACTCGGAACAGATTTGAATCTCGACTTGTCAGTCTAAATGGGAATTTGAATTTGAATTTAAGTAGTCTACTTACTCGCATATATTTATGCAGATTCAAATCTGCTGGGAGGACGAAAGGCTAATTTATGCACATGGTTTTTGCACTGTATGTACGTGCTGTACTTTATGTATGTGCTGTCTACTGCGGTTGTTGGGAGAATTATGCTGGTTGATTCACGGGCTCATTCACTTGACTCCTCAAACATATTTATTTGTGTACTAGAATCTAGATTGTAGAACATCACCCATGTATTTACTCCCATCCTACACAAGTATTCATGTACGATAACAAGCCATGGAAAGGTTACATCTTACTTATGTACACTCAGTAGTTTTGGTTTAGGTTAAAAGCCTGGTTTTGCTAGATGGGTGAGCAGTGAGCAGAGATTCAGCAGCCACGGAAAGTTATGATTTCATATTATAAAAAATTGTAACCATAATACACACACAACACAATACAATACAACATAAAGTCGTACAGTTAGATAGTAATAATAATATTGATACCTCAGCTATTACTTTAGAAATACATAGGGGAGATTGACTTGAACCACAACAACGTAGAATGATCTTGAAATCTTGATTCTTAGTGATTGCATAACATATTGTCATGGTAAATTCATAACAACGCAGATATTAGGCGCTGATTCGCTAGAAATCATTATTTTTATCCTTGCAAAGTACACAATAGGAATAAATGTAGTTGTGTGAAGGATTTAAATCAAAATCCACATCTTTGTGACTTACACAATATGAAACGTGTGTTCCATTTTCGATACAATGCTCACGGTGCGGGGATTTACACAAGTCATACATGTACGTGTCCCAAAAGATAAGCTTATTATGTGCATTTTCAAATTTAAAACGGTATTTTGGAAGAGCTGGAAGAAAAAATCATGAAAGGAAAGTTTTGAGTGCATACATTGTATTTTCTATGACATCGTCTTGTATTGTGACATTGTAAATTTCCAGGTAGGCTTGGAACAGACAAGATGATGTTTTTTGAAGTACAAAATATCTCTTCCTTTTATAGGAAAGGCGCTTCTTGTGAATTGCGTAGACTAGGTAAATCAAATAGGAACAGACATTATGCATAGATGACACGTGTATAAGTTTCATATCATAGGTAAACTCTATGAAAATTGACAACGTACTTTCCCTGCGTACAGTTACAGGTTACAGGTGAAAAAATGAAAGCTCGAACCGAAATTTACCTTGAAGCTTTATGCTCTTCCATGCGATTAAATGCGTGTCCCAGGTCTGAAAAATCCGGGCTTAAGCAAGCTTTGCAACGTTTGTTAAAAATGCTGGTTATTTATTCGAAAGGATTCATACTTTATAACAGACATAGTTGTATATGTATGTATGTACATTCCACGCATACTTTTGATTGGACCTTCTGTTAAGGTCATGAGGTACACAAACTCCTGAAGAGTTCAAGCTTGAAGAAATAGAAACATGACAGTAACTATTTGTATATACTTTTTGCAGTATCTCTATTTCTGCGCTTTCAAATTTACGGGCGATTTGAAAGAAAGGACAGGTATGCCCTGAGCTTTTTATTTTTTATTGTGCCTTTATTGAATTTTCTTCTTTGATTCCTGAAGTCTGCTCGGCAAATCAATGACTCTTATCCAAAAAATATTTTTGATGTCGATCAGAGCACAAAGCTGAAAAATTATTTTGTCAACATGTCAACAATCAACATTCTTGGTTTTACATCTTGCTTTTACGTTTATTTAACTATTTAAAAAAGGGGAAAAGTAAACTTAATGTAACATTTTACAAGATGTCCAACTAAAAATTTCTGTAGAATAAGCCTGCGCCAAAACCTCAAAAAATGTTTATTTACTACATTTTTAAACAGTTTATATGAACATTATAATAATTTAAAAAAAGTGTGTAAACGCTAATAATAGATTATTCTGGATTTCGCAAATTAGTTTTGAATAAGTTTATCATGTACTGCAATTCAGTGCAATGTAATGCGTTGAACTTTAGTTTTTCATGTATTGTCAGGCTATATGCACAGATAACCATGTCATACATTGGCGAACTTACACTGTGAAAATAAGTGAACTGTCAACGCGACCACAGATTTATTTAGATTTACTGCCAAACATTCTTCATTTTGCACATTTGTACGTGGAAGTAAAGGTCAAAAGGCAAGAAACCTTCCTAAGCTATTTAGAGCAAAAGTCGCAAAAAACAATATATGTAACGTCATGATGATGCACATAAACTATGTAGTAATAATGTGGGTGAATACGAAACTAATCTATTTCCGCTTTTTCCATAGGATTTTTTGCTCGTTTCTAAAAAACTCATTGACCTCCACAAGATAAAAAGCAATGTAGCTAGTAGCTACACAAAAGTTACGTTATAATTGGAGAAAATGAGGCAAACTTGACTCTGCTGGCATGCTCGACTCAGCTCATCAATCTAAATAGAATCTCACTTATCACCAACTTTCTTCTTTCTATAGGTGTAATCGGTTGCATTCACCGTCCTATGCTGTATGTATGCTTAACATTCTTTATTTTGAGAAAAAAGTCGAGATTGAGGGCAGAAAGTCAAACAAATGCGTGATGAAAGACAGCAGAATGAGAGCAAAATCAGCATTTAACTTATGAAAAATAAGAATCTGTGAATCACAAAGTGACACTCAAAGACGTGAGTAGGACAGGAACATAAAGAAGTACCCGGTGACTTGTGTGATAAAATGCTTGTTTTTCACTTTCTGTGTCCATTGAAAAACGCTCAAAGCTGACGAATCGTGGTCTTAGTTTCCGTATGTGACGGATCAAAGTTTTTTGCTATCTGTAGTTGTTCTCTCTCTATCTGATGTCTCAACTGTATGCGTGCGGGCATTCATGTACTGTATGCACCAAGGTAACTGTTGTGAGCATAGAGTATATTATAGTCTCCTTTTGGAAACCCAACTAACGGCTGAGAATCCCGAATGTTGGGCTAACACTTGAAAAGGAGCCAAAGTAAACAAGAGGATGACAGTATTATATAATAAATCCAGAGAAAATTTACGAGTAATGACTCCTTATAAATTAATGATGGCATTTCTGAACCACAAGGGCTTGAGTCTTGTGCGATTACGCTCCATCACACATTTCAATAATAATAATTTGTCTATCCTCAGCCTCTTCCATTTTTTTTCTTCATTGACCTCGTCGTCTTCGTTCCTTTCTAAAAGTACAGTAGTAAAATTGAAAAGTAACTCTTCTGGGAATGATACCCGAATTTTTGGAGGGAATTTCGTTGAACTCTAATTATACATAGTTACATATAGCAAAAATATTCTAGGGCAAAAAAGTCAAGAGTTTAAAATATAGGTTTGCAACATGTTGCATACCTGAGAATTTGAAACAGTCAAAATAAAACAAATTCCATGTTTTCAGTTCTCAAGTTTACACGAGGCAATTTGAGTAAATCATGCCGTGTGCGTAGTATTTGGTATTTGTAAGGACGTCTTTTTAATTTTTTTCGTACTTAAACCGAGACAACAATCGGTGTTATAATAAATAGTATTGGAGATCCACAACTTTTGTATCTTGAAGCTGTACGGAAGTTTGGATATGAAGAATGGGTTATTATGGGGAATTATTTTCTTCTTTAGTCGCCTATACAAATTGCCTGTTACCGGGCAAATGAAGAAAGAAAAACTGTGTAAAAGCCTTCTTTTCTTCGTTCAATTGGTGTCTGTGTCTTTACTTAGGTCTTGAGATTTCCTTTGAGCTCATATTGGGAATTGAGCTCATGAACAACGTTCTGGGGATGTTTATAAAAATCTCAACGTTTCTCTTATTCTCGTGCTCGTCGCATGGGCATAGCAGAAACATGCTTATACACATTTTTAGCATGAATGGAAAAAATCGGAGCCTGAAACCTTTTTCCTTTCTGCTTTTCTCCTTTGAAATATCTTGCTGCACGCACTCTTTTTTCTGCGTATAATTCTCGCAACTTGCGATTTTGGTTCAGTTTTGGCCCATTCAAACATATCACCAACCGAGAAAAAAACGTGAAGACTTGTAAAGTAATAGAACGGAACGAACCGTCCTTTTGAACAACTCATTTTTACTGATACAAAGTAGAAACCAAAGACAAAACTACACAGAATCCTAGTTTGTTTTACGTATATCTACACACTACACACTAAAGTTCTTGATATTACATTACACACATGTGCTTTATGTGCGTTCGCCTCCTTCCAAGTTTTTCTCATTCAATTGAGACACAAGCTACAAATAACATACATATTACGTACATATACATATTGTAACCATTTGTTTGGGCTGGAGAAGTGCAGAATGTGGAGCAAGAAATCCCTCCGAGACGTATTTTAAGAGAGAAAGCATGTAAGAAAAAATACCTGACACCATCGTAGCTCCGTATGAAATAAAGTGCGGAAGCCTTATCTACTGAAATATGTATCGTTCATTAATGTTACCAGAATGTATACAAACATTGCAGCTAGGAAAAAAGGCAACACTCGATCCACGTGGTGATTTTTTTATTCACGTATACATAACACACATTATGTATAAATCTCTTTACAATCTCAAGAAAAGTGTTCTCCCTTTATCTGTATAGTCATTGCTCATCTTTGGATTGTAAAATAAAGAAAACTTTGTTTTTAAAAGCTGAACCTTTTAAATCTTATTGCAACTTGAAGCTTTGGGAATTTTGGGGAAGAAAGTTGAAAGCTGCTTTGTATGTTTCTTCTTTAGTTCATTGTCTGAAACTACACAGTTTTAGACCTGAATCCAGCTTTTATATTTAAAGTCAAGGAAAGTGAAAAGAGTGCCATTTGTGCATATACATAATTATCACCGTAACGTTTGCGATGATTTATTGTAAATTGGATTTTATACTTAAAACAGCTGACCTGTTTGGCTGTAGTAGAGTTTTAAAATGAACTTTAGAAAAAATAAAATTCAGAATGATATTATCTCAGGCGCATGCATCATGTATAAATAGGGAAAATGTATGAAAAATAATGTTGTGATGTGTAATTTAATTATTATTTGGCCTACTTGAAATCGGATTTGAATTTGAATTTTCAGCACGGCTCTTACAGAAAGCACATGGCAGCCATGGATGAGAAATGCCCGCCGTTACCACAGGAAGCTGCGTTATCGGACATAAAGCTGTGTGAAGTAAATAAATGTCAACGGGACTCCGATTGCAGCAACTCACGACTGTGTTGCTTTAACGGCTGCGTCCATTCCTGTCTTATTCAAGTCGACGCTCCTTTGGGTAAGTTTATGAACTTAAGTTAAAGTTTTCATTTCTTTTTTCTGTACATAATCTTACAGTGAATTTTACCCGATTCTCCTTACCATATTTTTACTTGGCGTCACTAATGAGCCCACTTTCTATCCTCCCCCTCTGTTTTAATGGGTTACGCCTATAATGGAATTGTATGTACCGTATATTCTCGAATAGTGCGACACCCGGCCCATCAGTAAGCATTTCGATGCGCGTGCAT
>JAQIVE010005733.1:0-12456 GCA_034698285.1 Sminthurinus bimaculatus | reverse complement strand
AAAAATGATTGCAGTCAACCAGTTGGATCACCCTGGAGTTCGATTTGCAGTCAGTCTTTTGGAAAACAGCGGGAAAAAACGCAACACTAAATGTGAGTTTTACTTATTACATCACTGACCTTCTTCCATATTCCCGAGCAAAAAATTTAAGGAAGTTTTGGTAAAAGTATCAGAGATGTGATTTTGGAAAATTTTTGTACATTTCGGGAATTTTCAGTGAATTTTGTAGAATGTTTTGAAAATTTTTGTACATTTCGGGAATTTTCAGCGAATTTCGTAGAATGTTTTGAAAATGTTGGTAACTTTTGAAAACTTTTGAACATGTTAGGAAATTTCAGTGAATTTTCGAGAATGCTTTTGTAATTTTGGACACTTTTGAAAAATTTTATATGTTTTGGGAAATTTCAGTGAATTTTTGAAAAATTTTTTTACAATTCAAAATGTTGAGTATTTTCGAGAAATTGTGGGGCATTTTTTTTACGAAGCCACCAGAATTTCCCAAAATTCCTAAGCGTTTCCTAATACCCTCATAATTTTCCCAAAAAGTGCCTAAAATTTCAAAAAGCATCCAAAAGTTCAACAAAATTTTGCTATGAAATTTTTCCTTTGGTGTTTTTTTTAAATCTGCCAAAATTTCAATTTTTTTTTCTAAACAATTTTTTCCAGCCTCCTTAAACGCCACGAGAAATCCCAGAACGAGTTCCTGGGGCTTTGAAAATTTCGTCTCGGTCCGCACACTTTTGGACCCATCCAACAAATTTCTGCAGCCCTCTTCCGACAAAAGCACCACATTCCAGATTTACACCCAAATATGGATCCAGGGCCCCCTCAAACACACCCTGGTCAAGGACTCAGGTCAAAGGTATGGCCCCCTCATTGACAACAGTAGTTCCCTGTCCAAGGAACTTGATCTCCTACGACTTCTCTCGGATAATATGAAGGCCAACTTTGAGCAGCCGACCCATCCTGACCTCCTCGTTTGTACCCGGGAGAAAACTACCATCCCCGCTCACAAAAGCATTCTTGCAGGTAAAATACTTCTTATTTTTAAAAAATCATTAAAACAGTTTTTTTGTAAAAAGTAAAAAAAAACAATAAAATTTTTTGAAAAAAAATTCCAGCTCGAAGTAAAGTATTAGAAGAGATGATACAGAGAAAGGAAAACAGCAAGTGGAAGATTCCCTCCAAGGAGCTGAAGATCCGGATGGACTTTGAGGAAGAAGTGGTCAAGGCTCTCCTGGAATATCTGTACAGTGGTCAAATCACCCCGAGAATTCGGGTCAACGCCCAAAAGGTCATCCTCATCGCCAAAACCTATGAAATTACCCAGTTGAAAGAGGAGTGCGAGAAAATACTCTGTATGGAACTAAATCAAGCCAATTGTCTCTACACGTTCTTCTTCGCCCAGTCAGAGGGCCTTCCCGCCCTCAAGAGATCCGCCATCAATTTTATTAGCAAGTATGTCTAAAATAATTCGAAATTCCCCTATTTTAAAATTTTTTTACCGTTTTTTACTTTCCCCATGTAAAAATCTTATAAAAATAAAAAATCTTCTTTTTTTGTAGATACAAGGAAGAGATACGGAAAAGCGAGGAGTTCAACAAGCTGAAGGAGTCCAACCCAAAAGAAATGGTTGACCTTGTCATGCGTCTCAAATAGACAATAGACACTTAAAATTAACTCAATTTAATTGTACACTGAATTTTTGACCTGACTCATCTCATTAAAAAGTACCTGAAAAAAAATTACCGCCATAATTTAAATTTGAATGATTTAATTTTTTTCCATTTATAAAAAACCGCTCTTTTTTCTTTAGCGTTCCTTGACACTTTTTCCAAGGAAAAAGTCTTACAAATACGTAAATAAAATGACGTGGGAGGTAAAAATGGTTTCTCATTTTAATACAACGTAAAAAAAAATAATATTATAGTTCCAGTTTAATCTGGACTCTGGACGGTTTAATAAAATCTAAAAATATTATGCGTAAAAAATAATGCACAAATTATTACACTTAAATTAAAACAAAGGAAAAGGCTGATGAGGAAAAACCAACGCATTAAAATTGAGCGAGTCTAACGTCGTTATCTTTTGACCGCAAGCGTAGAAAAAAAGGCAAGTTTTTAACTCGGGAGGCTCCACGAATTCACTCGAGTCATTCACACACGTCAGCGTCAAGTTTGCTGTAATATTTATATATTTGTTAAATTCTTCCTTGTAAACACTCCTCAAATGTTTTTATCCATTTTATTGTGGATTTTGTGAAATTTTGAATAAAAAAGGAAAGAGTGCAAAAAAATTAAAAATTTGGTAGTAAGATCGTGTCAAAATGTACCAAAATGAAATAATCAACACGCGAGCGCCGCCTGGGGAGCCAATCGCGATTCACTACAAACCCACGGGGTCAGGGGTCACCGGGGTCACGGAGGAGGAGCATCAGCCCCAGCACTACAACATGCCCCCCATCGCCAAGCCAATTGCTGTCGTCACGGAAAGTCAGTACGCCAAGCCCCCGGTCGCCATTCCCGTGACAACCCCGCCCATTTCGACCTCGGAAAACCCGGGGGGTCTGCTCGCCCTTCCGGGTCACTCCTCGCCCATGCAGCGACATTCGGGGTCGAGTCAGCAAAGCAAGTCACAAAGTGGATCAACCCTTGACATTCCGAGGTCAACCGGGGAGGATTCCCGGTCTATTGGCAGCAATGCCAGTGGGTCCAGGTCACCCGGGATGCTCACGAGAAAAGCCCGGCAAAAACTACAAAAGGAGGAACAACTGGAACAAGAGGGTGACCCCGGGTCAAATGGAAGTATACAGGTCAAAAATGCGAGTCTAACCGGTCAGGTCATCAACCTGGACAACTACTTTGACAGTCGTGACTTGTTTTTCCTCAAACAGGTTTATGACCTGGACGAGTCCATGTTGGGCTTTGCAGTTCGCCCCCTGAAATACCAGGTGTCGGACAGTCACGGGCACCGGGCCCTATTTGCGGAAGAGATTCCGCCGACCTCCGCCCTCAACGTGGCCTACTACTGCGGGAATCGACGCCCCTTTGAAATGTCGATCAGTGACAAGGACGGTCTGGAGGTGCTCTATCTGTCCCGCCCCCTCACCCCCTGCGCCCTGTTCAGTTGTCTCCCCCTCATCTCCTGCTGTCTCCAGTGCCAAAGTTTGAAGGTTTATTCCCCCGCCTGCACCCTCATCGGGAGTTTGAGGCAGGAGTGGAGTCTCCTAAAGCCCGCCTTTTCCGTGTTCGACTCGGAGGGTCAACTCACCCATCGGATCGAGAGTGGGCGCAACATGACCTCGGGGTGTCTGACCCTGTCCGAGGGGGAAGTGGACCTTAAAATTTATTTGTGGGAGGGGGGCAAGAGGGGGGAGGAAGTGGGCCAGATTCAAACCAGGTGGCCTGACCTGGAGAAAAAGGGGGTGGGCGGGGACTCGAGGGTCAGCAAGCTGGGGGTTCGATTCCCCCGAAATATGGACTCTGGGCTCAAGTCCGTGCTGGTTGCCGCCACCATTTATATCAGTTTTACGTATGTCAAAGCATTATGAAAATTTGTAAAAAAACCTCGTTTTTGGTTTATTAAAAAACTTTTTTCAAAAAAAACCGTCAAAATTTCAAAATCTTTTAGCACAAATCATCAAAAAATGTGAAAGGTCAACTGAACGGGTAACAAAGGTCAAAATTCGTAAAAATCAAAATTGTGCATTATCATAGACTATAAACGACAAAAAAGGTCAATAAAACACTTTGACCTTTGACCTCAAAAAACCTAAGGTCAAAACCTAAAATCGGGATAACATGAAACAATACGAAAATTAGTCGGTTTCTTCTTCTTCCGTCTCCTCCTGCTTGGCCACTGGAATTGGGTCATCTTTGTAACCTTCCTCATCCTCTTCTTCCTCTTGACCTGGAACTTGACCTTGACCCTGACCTTGACCTTGGAGTTGTTGACCCGGATCTGGGCCCATTGGACGCGGGGACATTTGGTCGTCCGGGATAATGTTCAGTGGGTAGGATTCTTCGCCCTCACCCTCCTCCTCTTGTTCCTCCCCTTCGTCCTTCGGGGGTTTGTATTCGATGTCGAATAAATCCTCCTCCTCCGCCTCCTCTTCAGGAAGTTCCTCCTCTATCGCCTCCTCCATTTCTTCCTCCTCAATAATATCGTCATCCTTGACGCCCACAGATATCCTTGGCTCTTGTTTCGGATGCAGCGCGGTTTTTGCTGCGGCGCTTGCCGCGCCCGACGCGCGCTCTGAGGGCACCCAAGTTGTTGAGTCCATGGGGGAGGAGAAGGACGGGAATTTTGAAGTGCTGTCGCCAATCTTGTCGATGTCTTTGGTTTTTTCAAAATCGAAACATTTTTTGAAAATTTTGAAATAATTTTGAAAAAATGTTTTTTTGGAAGGATTTTTACCTGGACCGACGTATAAAGTCTCGACCTCGTAATTTCTCCTTTCTCGGATGGCAAAGAGCTCCTTGGCGGTCATAAAGTTGGAGGCGACGTCATCCTTGACGGTTCTGAGCGGGATAAGTGGCGGGAGTCCAGATTTGAATTTGCAGGCGGCGATCGCCTCCCTCAAAATCATGATGCGTGTCTCCTGGCGAATGAGAATGTCCTCCAGGTTGAACAACTCCTCCAGCGCGTCCTCGTTGCTGATCAGCTCCAGCTCGTCATCAAAGTCCGCGTTGTCCACCGACATGGCGTCCGAGGACAAGGGACCCTGGGTCAAAAAAAGGTCAACTCGAATTATGTTGGAAATTGGAGATTTTGGAAAAAAACTGAAGATTTTTGAAAATGTGAATTACCGCGCGCTGCTCCTCCGCCTTGGTTTGCTTGTACAGGAAATATTCAACGTCCCTCTGTCTTTCGATGAGGATGGCGAGCAGCGTGTTGTTCTCCGAATTTTCTTTGGTGAGGAAGGTGAGGCGATCCCGGGCGTTTTCGATTTCATCGGCAATCTTCTTGCGTTCCCGGTAGTGCCAGTTGCGCCGGTTCTCCAGGCGCATCAGCTCGTCTAGAATGTCCAAGTTGATGATGGCCGCGCACACGTCGTCCAGGTCAACGATTCGACCAAACTTGGCCAACATTTCCCGCTTACACCGATCCTGGGTCAAACTCACCTCCTTCTCAATCTTGTTGAGCTCCTCGCGCAGTCGGGTCATCATGTGACGCGCTCGTCTGTGGAGGGTTATTTGAAATACAAATGTTACATTTAAAAAAAGAGTAATTATCATCAAAAATTTCATTTTTTTAAACAGCTGCTTAAATTTCTTCAAAAATTCAAAACAATTCATTAAAAATGCAAAACTTTTATAAGATGGAAAATACTCATTAAAAAATTCCAAAATTTCATACAAAACAGACTAATTTTCAAAAAAAAAACAGTTTTCGACAACAACCAACAAACACTAACAATTTCATGAAAACAAATTCAAAATTCTCATTAAAAGTGCTATAAATTGCATAAAAATTCCAAAATTGCTTATAAAACCGACCAATGTTGAAAAAAACCGTTTTGCTTCGAAAATTCTAAAAAAGTTTGTAACAAACTGACAAATTTTCGGAAAAAACACCAATTTTCATTGAAAAAGCTAAAATTTTGAGCGAATGCTAAAAATTCACCGAAATTGAAGTTTTCATCGAAAACGCTTAATTTTTGTCTAAAATTTCTTTAGATTTTTTATATAAAAATGGCGTAAAATCAGGTGTTAAAAATGCTAACAATTCAATCCTAGAAAATCAAATGGTCAAATGTTCTCAAGATGATAAAATTCTAACGTTGGAAAATAAAACGCTCAAATTTTCAAGAAGTGTATTTTTTTTGAAAAATCCTACTTGTGTTTATCCCGCTCCAAACTTGTCTCCTCCTTAAGCTCCTCAATACGAATGTCCAGCTTGCCGATTCCATCCTTGGGGAAAAGGACGACATCCTTGATGTCCGGGAACTGCTGCTTCATCCGCTGCACTATGTTGCCGCTAAACTCGTCAAACTCGTCCTCGTCCAGACATCTTTAAAATCAAAAACCAATTTAAAAGTTCCCCCCGCTTTTTAAGTCCCTTTTTTAAAAAAACAACCGCGCCTTGAAAAATATACTCACTGAATCTGGTCGGCTTTGAGGATGACGAGACTGGGGAGTTCGTTCATCTTGGCCTGTTTCTTTTTCTGGACAATCTGGACCTCCTGGTCGATGCCCTCGAGTCGCCCGGTATATTTTTTGTAAATTTTCTCCACCTCCTGATAGTCCCGCTCCACCTTGGACACGACCTTTTTTTGCGCCTCCGCCTCAATCTCCAGCTGCGTCCTTTTCGCGCGGAACTCGCACACCTTTTCATAGAGGGCGTGGTCCAGTTGATCCGGACAGACGTTGGGGTCCAATTTTTGCTTGGGCATTTTGAAGAGGTCAGAGCCCGAGTCCTGCGAGGTCGAGTCGGTCGAGTCCCCAGTGGACGAGGAGGAGCTCGAGGTCATTATTTTGCTCAGATTTTGATCCGATTCTTCTTCATCTGTTAAAAACCGCACTTTTTTTCAAAAAACTGTATTTTTTGAAAACACGTTCAAGAAATTTGACCTTTGACCCCTAAAATTCAAAATTCTGACTACTGACCTGCATTGTCCATCCTGATTTTCTTTTTGTACACTTTCCACAAGTATTCGCTAAACTTTTGCTTGTCCCCGATGATGACGGCCACCTCTTTTTGAACATCGTTGATGGCGCCCTCCATCTTGCTATGGTCCATCTTGGCCCGATTTAGGCGCCGACGAACTCTGTCCAGCTAATAATTTCGACGTTTTGCAAAAAAGGGTAAAAAAGTGTTGAAATTTTTAAAAGGCCCTATTTTTTGTTAAAGAAAGTTGTTGCAGCAGTACTTACCCGATCTTTGGCCTGCTCGGTTTCAACTTTTTGAGCATGGAGTCGTTCCATGATGGCCCTTTCGGTGGAGTCAAACTCCTTGACAATGTCCAGCTCCTGGATAAGATTCAGCATTTTGATGCTCATCAGGAGGATGTCCACCTGGAGGGACACCCGCTCGTCCCGAATCTTTTCGACCCGATCATGAAAGTAGGTGATCAACTTGTTCAACTTTTTGAGGAGGTTGTCCTGGGTGAAGCACCGGAACTGGAGGGCCAACTCCAGGCGGGTGTTGCCCAGGGCCGTCTTGGGTTTGAAAAAGGCCTTCCGGGCCTTCACTGTGGACTGGTGCTCCCCCGCGCCATACGCCCGGGCATTGTACGTCGGCCGGATCGGCCCCTGACCTTTCTTGACCTGCTTCTTCTTCGTCATGGCGCGCAGCCGCTTCTTTTTCAGGGCGTCCAACTCTCCGGCCTCGATCGCCAGGCGCTCCTCTTCCTGCTCCTTCAAAATCTCCATTTGCTACAAAAAAATGGGGCTTTTTTCAAAAAAGTGCATTTTTTTTTGAATTTTTTTGAAAAATTTTGAAATTTGTTTGTACTCTTTGTTTCCTAGCGGCCAGTCCAAGCTCCTCGATTTTCTTGGCGACCCGCGCCTCGATAAATTCCCGGGTGATTTCAAACATCTTTTCGGGCTCTTCGCAGGGCTCCATGTCGAAAATTTGGGGGATCGGTTTTTGAAGATCTGGGGGAAGTTGCCGATGAACTTTCTTAATCTCCTTTTCCAAATTTCGACACTCCTCCAAAATGTGGTACTTTTCCTCGCGCAGCTCCAAAACGTAGCGATTGAACGTTTTTATGTGGTCGTAAATCTGAAATTCGATATTTAAATCAAAAATAATAGATTTGTGTTTAAAATTTTGCGCGCAAATTTAAAATTGCGCGAGATTTTTTACCCGAATTTTAAGGTCAAGGACGCGCTGTCTCCTGATGGCGGTTGTAACGCGCTCGCCCATGTATTCGTCCGCGGTTTTGAGTTTGTAATCCCCCAAATGTTCCCGGGCTTCCACGATCGCAAGGACATCTGCCGGATCCTCGTATTCGTCCGGAACTTTTTGAGCGTTCAACTGCGCCCACTGTAAAATTCAAAAAAAAACATCGAAAAATGTTCTAGATTGTCCGTTCGATCGAAAATTTTGGGGAATCGACGTACCCGAACTTCTCTCTCGTATCGCCGCTGAAGTCGATCCTCCAACTGCTTGATCTGATGCAGGGTTTTGGTGTCATATCTCTTGCCCTCGTACTCGCCGATAAGTTCCCGGGCTTGGACGCGGGTGACCGTCATGGGTTTGGTGCCATGCTGGACCACGGGCATCTCTGCCTCAGCCTTTTTTTCAATGTCCTCCTCCTGCAACAGCGTCTTGTTCCGCTCGAACAGTTCCTCAAACTCGTTGGTCAGGATTCGATGTCGAAAGGTGTGGGTCTGGGTTTTGTGCGAGATGTCCTTGACGATCATGTGGAAGGTTTCAATTTCGGAGAAGAAATGCTTTTCGATCTTCTCAATGGCCACGATGGACTTGGCCGACTGCCACTCGTAGCGTCGATAGACCTCCTCCACCCCTTTTAAGAGGCGGTTTTTTTTCGGCTCCCGGATCGCAGGGTCAATTTCAAAGCGGGAGCGAGGAACTCGAAATTCCTCTTGAATTTCGTTATTTCTAGAATCAAATTTTATTTTAGAATTTATTTTATTGTTTGGGGGTTTTAATGAAATTTTGTCGAAAATCGAAAGTACAAGAAAACCCTAAAGGCAGATTATCGAAAAACCCCACAAACTTTTAAAGAATACGTCGAAAATACAAAAAATACTTAATTTAGAAAAATACATCAAAATTACGTCGAAAATGCAACCAAATTCGAACTTTTGAAAAAGCGGTCAAAATTACGTCGAAAAATCAAAAACATACAAACTTTTGAAGAAGACATTGAAATGTTATCGAACATCGAAAATGCAAAAAGTACCAACTTTTGGAGCAGATATCGAAATTTCGACTTGAGTTCGCGGATTTTTTTACGCAGAACCTCCTTTTTGCCCTCGGCGAGTTCCCACAATCGGTCTGCCTCCGCCTTTTTCTTGAGTTCCTCGAGTGTTAGAGCGTTGGCGTCCTGACTGTCCGTCGTCGAAACCAAGTCCAAGTCCTATAAAATTAGGGTGAAATGAGCAAGACAAGAAGTGAGTAGTCTGACTAGAAAAAATAAAATAAAAAGGAAAAATGAATAAAAAAGTTTCGAAAAATAAAATTTATGGAAAAAAATCCCTAAACAGCAAAAATATTTAAAAAAATATATTTGAAACATACTTTGACTTTTTCCGGAAGAATCTGCTGACTGATGGTGCCGACGTGGGCGTGTTTTGAGTGTCCGTGGGGGTCCCAGAGATAGGAGAAGATGGATCCATCCTCCGCGACGGAAAACAAAAAGTTGCCGTCAAAGCTCCAGGCGAGGCCGGTGACAGGTCCGCGGTCGGGGTCGTGCATCGGGAGACAGACGAAATTTTGGAGGTCGTAGGGGAAGACGGAGACCGGAAACGGGGGCAAAACCTTCTTTTTCCTCTTCTTTTTGAGCGCCTCTTCCGCCGCCACCATGTCAGGGTCATCATCGTCATAGTTCTCACCGTCCAAGGTCATCTCCGTGGTCGCCTCCTTCAAGTCCTTCTCCCTTCTTTCCGCGGCCGCCTTCTCCTGGGGCGTGATTGACTGGCGGTGGTATCTCCCCATCACGCGGATGCTCCCATCCTCCATCCCAAAGATTAGGTAGTTGTCATCCGGGCTCACGAGGAAACAACGGATCGCCACGTCCGTTTCAAAGGGGGGCGTTGGCGGGATCTTGTGAAAGCCGCCAGCTGGAAATTTAAAATTTAAAGTTTGATTAATTTTGGCGGAAATTTCTGTTCGTTTACTGAAATTGACGATCTTTTGCAGGATTTTTAGACTATTTTTAGAGAAATTTTCATTTTCTTAAAATAGTTTTGTTTTCAATGCATTTTGAATCTTTTTGGAAAAATAGCTGGAATGTTCAAGTATTTTGCATTTCTGCAAGTATTTTTGTGAAAAATGGTGGATTTTTCGAACATTTTCAATTTTTGGAGTTTTGATCAAGTTGCTGGATTTTTTAAAAGCATCTTACGTTTTTGATGAGTTTCTGACCATTTTTGGGGATATTCTTGGATTTTTTGAGCATTTCACGTTTTTGAAGGATTTTTGAATATTTTCGATTAAATTTTTGGATATTTAAAGAAAATTTTTGTTTTTTGAAGAACTTTCGAAAATCTTTGAGAAAACTGGATTTTTCAAGTATTTTTAGATTTTTCTTACTAAGTGCTTTGAAACTCGAGGTGTGGTTTTAAAACAATAATTTTTAAAACAATTCTCTATTTTTTGCGAAATTGTTCTGTCATTTTTAATTTTAAAATTTCAAAATCCAAATTTTAATGAAAAGGGCCCCTTTTTCAAAAAACTTTGCTCCTTATTATTAAAACTTTACTAATGCTTCAAAAAGTACCGCATTCTTTCAAAATTCTAAATATTCGACAAGCTCGGTCGTTCAAATTTCGCTTAAACTTTTTCTAAAATTTTGTGCACATATTCTTTATTTTTTAATAACTCTCATAACCTCAGAATTTCAGAAAAAAGTAAAAAAAATGCACAAGCTCTTAAATATCAGGGATCCAAAAAATATGAAACGTTCACGAGCATCCAAAATTCCAGAACTTTTTCGAAAATTCTCAAATCATTACCAAAAAACAGTCGAATTTCAAATTCTACCATTTTTTAAAAAATTTCCCTCCTTTTTCATACAGCACAAAATAAAGTAATTCTGACAAAATTTTTAGCTCTACCTTCAGGCCGACTGCACTTGCACTCGTAAATGTAGCCACTGTCAAAGCCGCCGACGTGCATAAAAAAGTTGCGACTCAGGGAGGTGTCCGCCAGTCTCTTGTTAATACGACAATAGATGGAATAAACGGGACAGGGTTTCTCAGGCATGTACAACTCCTCCTCATCATCCGCCGCCTGAGCCCGTCGATAGTGGTCAATGAGCCGATTGACCTCAATCTCCTCCTCGACAAAACCGCCCTTTGCCCTCCGCTCCGCGATGTCCGCCCGCAACTTCTCCAGCTTTTCCTCCAGCTCCTTCCTCCGCTCCTCTCGGCGCTCCTCCCGCTTCCGGGCCGACTTGACACTCACATACTGCCAACGACGCCCATGAAGTTTGCCCTGGTTATAACTCGTCTGACTTTCCAGGTCGCCCCAGGTTGGCTTTCGACATTCGGCCACCCGCCCTGTTTTACCCGCTATGACCAGTCGATAGTCCTAGAAAATTCAAAATACGGACATTTTTTAAAATCCGCGTCTATTTTTAAACGTTCGTGGGTTTTTTCAAAATACGCGCCCTTTTTTTAAAAAATATGTTTTTGTTTCTCTACTTTGATGGGGTGAAAGTCCAGGGCGACGACGGGGAAGGGCGCGGTCACAAAAGACAGTGGATTTAATTTGGGCTGGCGGGTCTCCTTGTTGACCTCGAGTTTGGAGGCAAAAATTAGTTTGTCCTCGCCGCAGGAGTAGAGGACGCCGCTGTCCTCGTCCAGCTTGAGGACGTTGACCCGGGTTTTGTGGAACCGGAGCAGCTGGGTCAGCACGAGGCTGTAGGGCAGCTTGGAATCGTCGTCTTCGTCGTTTTCACCGACCTTGTCCTGCTTCTTGTCGTCCGTCAGCTCCTCATTGAGTCGTCGTTGAACCGCAAAGAGACGGACGTTGCCGTCCGCGAAGGCGACCAGGAAACTTATGCCTCGGGGGTCAAACTTTGGTGGGAGCCAGACCATCTGTGTGATGGCGATGGAGTATTTGAGCTTGGCCAGAAGTGTCTTGGTCGTGTATTCCATGACCCAGAGGTGACCGGTGGACGTGCCCACGGCCATCATGGTGTGCATCGTGGCCAAACTCAGGGCAGTGATGGCCCCACCCGGACATAGAAATATGGTGGTCGGCTGGTACTCGGGGTCCTTCATTGAGGCGCCGATGCTCACGCTCCATACTTTGCCGAAAGAATCCTTTAATTGTAAAAAAATGTTTTTCAAAATTTCGTAACGTCAAAATGACACTATTTTTCAAAATTTCAAAGTTTTTGTGATCGGTGATACGTTTCGAAAATTCGAATATTTTTTGAAATCTCCAGCATCTACGTGTTTACTTTTTTTGAAATCCTCAACAATTTTCAAGTGTTCGATGTTTTTTTTAAAAAAATTCCCAATTTAATTTAACCTCAAAATCTCAAATAATTTGTGGAATTTTGAATTTTGCCTCGAAATTCCAAATAATTTGCAGAATTTTGAATTTTTGCTTACAATTGCCAATAAATTGCCAACAGAGTTAGTAATTTTTTAAAAATTTCGATCATTTTTCAGAATTTTTGAACATTTTCAGGACTTTTGATCATTTTTCAGAATTTTTGAACATTTTCAGGACTTTTGATCATTTTTCAGAATTTTTGAACATTTTCAGGACTTTTGATCATTTTTCAGAATTTTTGAACATTTTCAGGACTTT
>JAQIVE010005732.1:0-12457 GCA_034698285.1 Sminthurinus bimaculatus | reverse complement strand
AAAGTATTAAGGAAAATGGGTTGGCGGCCAGGTCAAGGAATAGGTCCAAAAGTATCAAAACGTAAAATTAAAACAAAACAAATTAGCTCAGAAAAGCGTCGCCGTATTCAAGAAAATGAGGATGATGATGAAGAGATGGTGAATATTGAAGACAAACCTAAGATGTATGGCTGCTCACTACCTCCTAAAGAACTCAAAAGAATAATGAGAGCAGCAGAAGGTGGGGATGATGAAGATGTAGAAACCGATTCAGAGGACGACGACGATAATGATGATGAAAATATTCGACCACTACTTGTAGCTCCAAATGATACAAATTCACCTATTTGTAATCCAAAGGAAAACACATTTGGATTAGGTTATAAAGGATTGGATCGAAACACCTTGGTATCGAGCCACGTGGATTTATTTGGACCATCATTGAAGTTTAAAGTGGAGAATAAAAAAATGAACATTGCGGGCGAGGTAAGTTTTAACGTCTATTTTCAATCCTACTGTTGTTTTTAATCCTGGGACTTGAGTTATTTCCTTTTATACTTTTTTTTCGTTTTACTATTGCTTATTGTTTATTTATTTTAACTTTTTTATAAAATATTCCAGAATTTACGAATTTCATATATTATTGATTTGTTTCCGTTTGTTTACCACATTTAAAATCTTAGGGATAAGCCCAGCATTTCAATTCAATTCAATAATGCTTATTTTTGTGTTCGTCTTATCTCTTATCCATAGGCTTTTGGAATCGGAGTGTTTGAGGATGCAGACGAAGAAGTCTACTCCCGGGAGGATATGACACAATATGACTTTGCTTTGGAAACGACACAAGAGCGCAAAGCACGGCTGTTGCAAGAAGCAAAAGATAAAAAGAATAATAAAAAGTCGGATTCATCTTGTATCCCTGGATTTGTTCCAGCAAAAAAAGCTTCAGTCCAACAAAAATATTTTCCACCACCTCAAATCCCACACGACTTTCAACCTATTCACCATGAGAAAAAATCTCGGTTTTCTAGTCAGCCACCGCCTTCAGGTCAAATTCAGGATCAAAACAAAAGCAATATTCAAAATATAAATACTACTAATCAAAGGCTTGGTTTGGATCGACATCAATTAACAAGAGACGAGAGACAGATTTTAGTTGGAGATTTCAAAGCAAAGCAAAGTGAAGTTGAATCTGTGAAGCCTCTGGATAAAAAAATTGATTTTACTCCCTCGATAGCAGCAATTCCTGTCGCAAAAGAAGAAGAAACAACAACAATATCAGATGAAAAAAAGGATTCTGTGGATAGAATTGAACGTCTAAAAAAATTTGCAGAAGTATTACAAGCCTTTAGTTCCCAAAAGTCTGATCATACTGATAAAGGCTTTAAACCCTTTCTGAAAAATCCGACGAAACAAGAACGTTACGAGAAGTTTTTAACATTGAAGACTGCAGGATTTGCAGGTACCATGATGCATGATGTAATTTCACTATAACATAATATGTAGATTAATATAATTTTACTGCAATACGTTTTAATGGGTTTTTTGTCAATGTTTTTTGAGCCTTCAAAGTTTATTTTGAAAAAGAAAAATGATGATATACACAGATTAATGATGTAAAATGCACCCATCAAAACTTGGTATAATTTGAATATTGAATGCATACGGTAGATGATTTGTACATTATTATTCAAATATACCCTAAAATATTCATGTATATGTATGTATTATTTACCACCTCTGTCTTTTTCTTTATCCCCAGAATGTCTGAAAGACTTACAGCCCCTAGAAATGACGGAATGGGAACGGGAGCGTGAAAAAATGGAATTTGAACGTGCATCAGCCCTTTTTAAACCCATGGCTGGAGAAATGTCTTCACGCTTCGTGTCTGCAAAGTCTCATGATATATCTCACATAGGTACTAATATGTTTTCTATTTACTTTTATATTTCGGCATAAAATGCATCAAATATATTATTCGTCTTGTAAATCGTAATGCATTTTGTTGACTCGGTAGCTTTAAAAACTGAAAGTACATTTTCCCCTTGCTTGTATATTTATCTGTTTGTACAGTAAGATCTCGTTACAATGTACTATACAAACCATTTTACTTTGAACTTTTAATACTACGACAATTTTCCACATCCTCGTCGGATACTGTGAACGAAGTTTACTATGTACGCATATCACGAGATTATTTTTACTGCGAGCAAAATCAATATTTCCCCTGAGAGTGTGTAGCAACGAGATTTTACTGTAATGCTGCAGAATATACATGTATACACAAAGAGAGAGAGATTGATAGATTGGCAGAATGTACTTGTATTTAATGTAGAGTATAAAATTTCATGACTTTTCTGGTTTATGGTTTTTCTCTTCATGCGATAATAGTACCTGAACGCGAGAAAGAGTTAGAAAAAGATCCAAGTCAAGATCCTAAAGTGGCCGCCAAGATGAACTTATTTGGGAAATTGACACATAAAGTTCTTGACTGGAATCCTGATAGAATTGTCTGTAAACGTTTCAATGTACCTGCACCATATCCAAAGTAAGTCATGCAAATTCTTTTCTGTATATAAGTAGTACGTAGTACACGTGTACGTCTTAAGAGATTCTTATGCTGTGTTACGTTGTTTAAAAAATATATCTATCCATTGTACGCATAACACATAGCGCATATATATAACCAGTAAATATGTATATTATATGCTTATAACTTATAACCAGACACTTACAATCTATCCATCATCTAGGTTGTTCATATTAATAGTGAGCAGTTTTTTAGTCTAACATGTAGACGTGTACTGTCCATGTTTACTGTGTAGTTAAGTAAATACATATCACTTACAAGATAATAGACGGGTATTCTCCTGGCACAATTATTGACCTAATTGTATTTAACTTTTTCATTCCTATTAATAATCAAAACGATGAGACCTCTAAAATTCGGTAGTAACGATGGAATAGTCAGGAAAAGAGTTCATATGGCTCTCCTCGTCTTTCGAGAGCCCGGGATCAATTCTCCGCTATCTAAAGTCGAAAGCTGGTCTTATTGATAGCTTTTACTTATTGATGTAATGCGCCAATCGTTTGAGAATATTTAGCGTTTGTTTCATTTTTCCTATTTTCTATTGAGTTCATATACGGACTTACGGATAGGCAGACAAACGCAACAATTCTGTTATTCGCTTAGTACATATTAAAGGTAGATAGACATTTCAGTATGCCATAGTTCAGTGAAGTGAAAATAAAACTATAAAACAGTATATGCCTAGAATGTACGGAGTATAATATGTCTGTGTATATAACTATAAATATAATATGGTGTGAAATTGCAGCTCAAAAGTGGTTGGAGTAGTAAGAAGTGAAAGTACGACGTCTAGAAGAAATGAACCGGAGCTGAAAGAATCGATAGGGACTAAAAAATCTCTATTCGACGATTTAGATTTTAGTAAGCCGCCACCTGGGCTTCTTCCCGTAGCTGCTATATCTGAACCGATGTCTTCCTACAGTGCATCTGCATCAACATCTGCATCCTCTCAACAGCTTGATGTTTTCCCTGCGACGACGACGACGGACAGTATTCTCGAGTCGTCTGCATCTTCCTTTTCACTTGGGGATGGTGAAATTGCTGCAATGCCTTTATCGAAACCGCCTCTTGATTTATTTAAGGAAATTTTTGCCGATACTTCATCAGAGGAAGAGGATGATGTAATAGATGATAAAAGTGGAAAGGACAAACGTGATCATTCTACTTTAACCAATGTTCCATCATCAAATACTAAAAATTTGAGTGGTGACCCTCGAAAAGAAGAAAAGCAGTTAGACAAAGTAGAAGGGGAAAGAAAGAGAGAGCGAAGATGGGATAATAAAAATCCTAGTACTTATACTCCTATTGCTACAAATTCCAAGGAATCGCTAGTCAAGCAAAACGAAGGACGAGAAGAAAATCGTGGAATTTTTCACAATTTAGATTTATCTCAACTCATGCCAGCCACTATTAGTTCCTCCTCAGCACCACCACCGTCATTATCGACATCTGAGAAAACGTCTCCTACCATGTCTACATCCAGAGTCTCAAAGATGTCCAAGTCGGAACCTCTACAGAAAATGGACCAAGAACCAATAAATGATGAACCTATTTATGGTCCAGCACCACCCGTGAACATTCAAAGAGTATCTTTGGGAGCAGGAGATTTAGCTAAGAGTCAAATGAAAAAACCCTATAATTACAGTAGTCCCATTTTCACTGCTGGTTGTAAAGAAAGAGTTTTTTCTTCCGAGAATGTCAGTAAATCGGGTGAAGAGGAAATCATATGGGTTGAAAAAGACAAGTTGAAAGATTCATCAACCAAGGATAAAAAGAGTAGTAAGAGCAAAAAACATTCAAAGAAAATCCCAAAGTCACGCCGTAGTGATCGACACAGCAGTAAGAGTAAAAAAGCTAAAAAACACAAGTCCTCTTCGAAACATAAAAGTAGTAAGAGTAAGAAGCGTAAGACTGCCAAAAGTGAACGTAAGCATGGACATAAAGATAAAAGTGAAAGCAGTTCGGAGACAGAAAGTCACTCTTCTGAAGACTCTGAAAATAGCTCCTAAACTACTTAACTCCTCGCTTCAACTGTATCTATCTATTCCTTGCTCGTCCTCACCAAACAGTAAATTCATGGAGCCTCAACCGAAAGAAATGTTGCAATAATGCGTCATGTTTGAGCATGAAATGCAATAAACATTTTTTATGAATTTACGAATACATTGGGCTTAACCAAGTAATTTTATACTGCATGCATAGCAACTATATGCAGGCGAGTTTTTATATTATAAATCTTTTTACAAAGACAAAACTGTTTTGTTACAAAATAAAAGAAAATTTATATGATTCATATTAATATGACACGTGATCTGTGATATCATTATTACTGTTATAGAATTTTCATAAATACATTGTATGTTACTGCAAATTCAATGATTAGTATAACGTGAAAAAGCATACGAAATAGACACTTTTTTTTATTGATGTTGAAAAATAAAATCATTTTAAATACAAATCGGCATTTTACATTTAACACAATGCAGAACGTATGCATTGCTTATTTAATGATGTGGTTCTTGGAATTTATTTAGTGTAAATTATATATTATATTATGGAATACAATACACGTTTTGATTCTCCTTTCAAGTACTTTGAGTATATGGCAGCATCATCTGTAATAAAAACAAAAAAGTTTAGTAATAATCAATTTGATAATAAGGATACTCTTGAAAAATCATATTTTTGCGAGGGAAAGTTGTAAACTTCAAATGTAAAAACTTAAATAATATTATACCATGCTATAGTATTTCAATATCATTGTAAAAAATGTTAACGGATCAGTATATAACCAATCAGCATGAGTAATCAGACTGGGGCGGTATACAAAGTCATCATTTCCGAGTAATTTTTGTGGGCATCAGCGACTATTATTACTGAATTTTTATAAATTTAAACATAAGTTTAATATACTCACATTACATATTACAAACGAAAAATCCCCCCTCCCATCCAGCTATCAGAAGGAACAGGATAGAAAGGCGGTCAATTATAGCTCCTGTTAATGACTGCTGGGAACCGTTTGGATCTCAATGGAGGAAACTTGAGAATCTATCAAACAAATAATAGACTAAATTATAGTAAAACGTATTATAAGCATACAGAAACAGAGTTAAATGCAAAATAATTTGATTTCAAAGGTGGTTCAGAAGGACCAATCATTCATACATAAAAATCAGTCTGGGGCGGTAACTAAAAGTCATCATGACCACATTTTAGACAACGGAAATTAAAACTATATTTTTTCGAAAATCGGTACCTACGTTGGCGGTACTTGAGAATATACAATCTAAGATAAAATACTCACCAGACAATTTCTTGACAAGTTTCACTTCTCAGCCTTCGACCATATCTAAATGTGAAAAAGCAAAAAATAAAATAAAATAAAATAAAACTGCAAACGCAGGAAATACGATTCAAACATAAACACGAATTGAAATATATTTCAAATTAGGTTCAGAAGGACCAATCATTCATAAAAAAATCAGTCTGGGGCGGTAACTACAAGTCATCATAACCAAATTTCGGACAGCAGAAATAAAAATTATCTTACTGCTAGCGTAGTATTAACGAAAATCGATGCACACGTATATGTGTTTCAAGATATACTTCAGAATGTATAACATGACTGAAAATGCTCACCCGACAATTTTGTTCAGCGAAGTTTCACTCCCCAACATTCGATCGTATCTAGATGAAAAAATAAACAAAAAATAGGATAACACGTTGGAAAAAAGTAAGCGAGGCAGAAAAGGTATTTCAATGTAACATTTAAAATTTGATTCAGAAGGACCAATCATTCATGAAAAAATCAGTCTGGGGCGGTAACTAAAAGTCATCATAATCAAATTTAGACAATAACAATGATCAATACAATCATTGTTGTTTCTCTGGAAAATTTAAGGCACACAATAAAAGTTCATACTCTACCTTGTGTGATGCTTACTTTCCAGCCTTGAAAACTCTTTCTCTCTCGCATCTAAACACAAACAGAAAAACAAAAACAGGCATTTAATTTGTTATCACAGTACAGCAGTTAATTATTCCAGACATTGATACAACTCGGTACGCAGCGATAATGGTAGTCGATGAGAATTCTACATGAAACTTTACAAGACAAAAATAATAATAATAATAGTATATCAGTCTCATCTCAGTTTTCTAATCATTATCATCGTCGACTAGAAAGAACTATATTGTCTCAAATTCTCAGTCTTGATATATAATTTTTAATCAATGAATTTTCTCATACGAACGAGACAAGACTCATCATTGAATTTGAGAGAAAATCATAACAACACAATGTATTGTGCTCGGCACTCATCCACATATGTGTATCTTGTACTTGCATACATACATATTTCTAGCGTTTATGCTCAGCGCCACGTGTGCTGAGCAAACCGTTTTCTCAAACGACGGTTATCACTGTATTTGTGTATATACTATTATAGTATATACACATTCCTACTATAGTATTACTATAGTAGGAATAATATAAACAAAATACGTGTATGTACGCTCATACACAAAAACATGCTTTAACTTTCTTATACATTATATATATATTATACATGATACATACCTATAAGCTACAACTACACTACTCTGTATTTTATTATTTTCTTACTTACGTCTAGAAGTTTTGTTAATTAAAACACATTAGTAATCACAGTTTTCTCCCAACGATTGTTCTGCAGAACCAGTAGTCCAAAACATAGCTTTCTACTTTCGGTTGGGCCTTTTATCCAGATAGAGATCGAAAGAGAGAATAAAGAAAAACGATAGAGAGCCAGCAACATATACCCATCCACTTTTAGCCGAATACATGTAGGCTCAGGCACGAGAATATTTGATTTCGCACAGTGGTAGACGCCGTCTGTTCTCTCCAATCTTTGAAGTCTGCATGCGAGTGTTTAAAAGCAGATCGAACTTTTGCCAAAGATAGGATAATGATGAAACCGCTTCAATAATTTCAACTCCTGTAACAAAACCCAAAATTTGTTTGATTACTTTCAATGCATAGATATATAATTTACTTATATGTAGTTATAGGGTTTTGTGACAATGAATTTATCATCAAAACAACAAAATATCACATATTAATATTACTATGCGGCATTATCAGAATAGCGTATATTAGGGAACAATGATTCTTCATGGTCGATCAAAGCGAGCTGAGTGTGTCATCATTTTGCCGACTTCATATTAATAATGTTTCACAATAGCAGTCATCGTAACGTCTACTTTGATTTCATTTATAATTTACTGCTATAGCGGGTTTTACGATATTTTCACAAGATATGTACGAAATTTGGAAACTTTACATTAGGAAATGTGTTTATTACATGAAAAACAAGGCAAGTAAAAAATAAACTATCAATATCTCTCTCCGTCCTTCGATAAAAATAACCTACACATCAAAAAGTTGCTAAATAGTCTGTTAAATATCAAATGGCAAAAACTCATGTACTAAAATAAAATTTTTAAAAACGTACTTTAACACGTGTATTGCTCATTTTTATTTTCCTTTTAAATCAAACAATTTTAACTGATTGTGAATTGTGAGGCTAACCAAAATTGATTGAACGGTTTACATTATACAAAAACAAAAAATAGGGTCTCCTTATAGAAAAAAAAGTCCAATAAAATCCACCAACCTTCTCTCCTTATCCTTGACAAATATTCCCATTCCAAATATTGTTGATGTCCTTTTTTATCCTCCCAATGGTTAAGCTCATTCTCATTCCTCTTCTTTCATCCATTTGTCATCATATTACACCAAAGAAACTCCCAATCCACATAATAGATGGATAAAAATGTCATCTTGTATCAAATGACAATCACATACCCGTAGGATATGTTATATATGATCGATGAAGGTTATGGTTTATCTTAATACAAAAGCTAAAACACTAAAAGTTGATGGTGGTGACGAGTTAATAAGCTATCACGAGCATAAAAGAGCTTCCATGTCTTCAATACGTACTATGTATTTCTATTTGCAAAGAACCTGTGAACACAAAAAAACATCCACTAAAGTTTACAATTAACCATTAACTTATGAGCATTGTTTGACAAGTACTCTTTTTAGGCTACTAATGAGAAATACCGATCACGTTGATAACAAACGTGGCTAACCATGTCAATTATGACAATGACAAACAATATTAAATATGTCTGAGAAGATCCCGAAAACTCGCCCAGTTCTCTCAAACATTCTCATATAATATTATATATATTTTCAGATATTCAGAACTACTTCACACTGCTATAATAAAACGTATGTTGCTAATATATTGTCATTATAAACGATTCGTCTCAGAATAAGTAGTTTTTCAGCATAGCTTTCAGCCAGGGATAACTTATAGTGCATCATAGACGATTACTTTTAGACTTTTTAGAGTATCTCACATTCAACATTATATATATTTCTACATAAATAAAAACAAAGAACTCTTCTGCATCAAGTTCTATAAATTAAACTGCAGTGCTACTCACAAGTCAACTTTCATTTAATTTGCAGAGAAACGCGAAAAGATAATAGTAAAACATTCCTGATCTATATTTACATCTACATGATATAAAATATCTTTCTTCTAAGTGTAAACATGCTTTGCCGACTTGAGCATAAAAGAGTCTCTCTCTCTTTCACTCTCTCTCATACACACACATAAATACAAAGGCTAACTAATTGGATCTCATGATCTCCAACCAAATTTCAAAATTAGCTCGTAAATGAATTGCCTATTCACAGTCTGGGGAAAAACAAAACTATGAAAACTACTCCCAGTCCCTTGTCAGCGTCATAGTTTTCATAGTTGTCACGCTTCTCTATAGGATATTAGAACCGTAGTAGTAATTTCGAGTCGACATCATTTTCATTTCCAGTATACATACATGTGCACTTTTACTCAGTAAACACGCTCGTGTTGTACTACCATACAATGTTCAGTTGCTCGCAGTTAGTTAGATTTCAACTCGTATCGTAGATAAAACAATGCAACGAACAATATCTATCCATCTATCTAGTTTCAAATAAGCGTCTCTTCAAACTTATGTGTGCATGTGAGCTTATTTTTCAGTCAGGAAAAGTACTAAATTTTCTGCTCTAAACTAACAACCATACGGCTCCCTATTATTAAAATAAACAGCAACATATGTGCTTGAGTATTGAACATATATACAGGAAACGAAAACATAAATAATAAAAAATAAACTTACTAAATAACTCTACGTTAAATTTTCTGTCGTTGTATGTGTGTATGGACATACATATATATATCTACGACTCTCCACTCCCCATCACTTATTTGTTCACCACACTACGGCATCTGAAATAAAAAAAACAGAAAAGAGAAGGCGATTGATTAAGTTGTACATTATTGATAATCCAAACTTTACTGCATGCAGTCGCAGGACGCTCTATCTATATTTTGTTGTACTGTCTGTGTATGTATTTTCGTAGAGAAGGTTCTGTAGTAAACCACACTGTGAAGCGGAGAGAAAAGAGAAAGAAGTATTAGCATTACACTGCAGCATGTCATGCCAGCTACCAGGTAGCATACAGTGGTCATGTAATACACAAACGAGTTGAAAGGGTTTCGGTAGGAAAAATAGTGCATATACGGCAAATTAAACAAACCCTCTATATATTGATATACATATGAGGCAGGAGGAGGGTGCTGTGGGGAACTCGGAGAAATGGCTCACCAGAACTCTTTAATTATACAAAAAGTTGCAGAAAAAATTTCGAATTTAATATTTTTTAACAAAAACAGATTTTTCGAAACTTTCCTCACTCATTTTTGTGTCAAGAATATTTGTTTAAAGGTCCGCCTAGTTCTACAATTTCGATGGAATGTCACTAATAAGGCCTTCATATAGATAACTGGTCAATCGAAGCATGTCACTGCAATGACCTTACTTTAATCCAACTAACTTGTACGTTAGACATGCGCATAACACGTTTGGTAAGTCCGTCAGTTGCAGCATAACTTTATGCTACATCAGCTAAAACGAGAAGGTATACAGTATACACGTTATGTATATGGAATACTAATTTCATCATATTCATAATCTATACCAATAAAACCGCATTTATGGCACTATGTTCTCTTTATCCGAAATAGTTTCTCTCTTTGCAGTGTATTTCTCTATAGTTAAGATACAATACATGACACAGAACAATACTTTTGTGTCTGGAGAACTCGATTTTGGCTCAGAATAAAATTATAATCATTTCTGAAGATAATATATATGCTTGTCAGTTTTCGTCATCATAGTCAAATCGAGTTACTCTTTGGACACTTGTATCCTACACTCATTTTCGTGAGCTTTTAATTTCTAAACGTCTAAAAATATATCCTAAATTTTTCATATTCTCATGTTTCATGTGGGCAAGAACCAGCGTGAGAAAGACAAGAGTCATGGCATGGCACAGTGATGAAGTTTGGTTTAAGGTTTTGTATAGTCGAAAGCATGATAATAAGTGTGTTTGTAAACATTTGTACTTGAGCAAAACACTTTGATGATTTCTTATGTATGTATCCTACTGGATGCGAGAAAGTAGACACTTTGTAACATATTTCCAACGACTATACCCAAGGGATCTCTCTCGTTTTCTATTACACTCCACAAAACCAAATACTACATGCAAGAATAGTGGGACTATGATATTACTAGGTACACTGTTGTCAGAATGAGTCAGCTCTTTCAGATAGAAATAAAAAATTGAAGTGTCATAAGTTACATCAGTATATGTGCTACACATAATAACTTTTAAATAAATTCTACATCAACTTATATTCCCAACACACGAGCTACGGTAATGAGAAGTTTGAGAGAAAGTGAGATAGAATTCATGGTGTATTAAATAAAATACTGCGCATTTCCATTAGCCGTGAGCATGAAAATAACCAGCAATAACTCTAAAAAAGACAACACGGGGAATAAAAGTTCATAATTCGTATATAATGTAGGTACAAATATATAACGTATGCATGCATGATACTAAAGAACGGAAGAAAAAACGTAACAAAACGGAAAAGAGTTCTTCCACAGATTTTTAATACCTCTTACAAACTTTCTAGTCTGTTTCCCCGTTCAGACCCATTGTTTTGTAATCCGAATATACAAAAAATGCAACTACCAATAAAATAGTGTACAAAAGGTCTCTAAGCCTATTATTAAAAAACTGTTAGTGCAACTTCGTTGAATGGAATAAAATGAAAATTGCTTTTCCAATTATAAACAAACCAGCTATCTAGAACAAAAGGAAGGGTAGAGGAGAGAGAGAGAGAGGGAAAATGTAAGGAAACCCAAGTTTTGACTCGCTTTCAGTCATCCAACCAACCATATAGTCAATCCTAAGATCGTTAGTTTCTCTGCTGAAAATGTCATTCTACAAGATTTTCGTGATACTTTCCCCTAATTTCGATTTCAATTCCTAGCATCATTATTGCGGAAATAACGACATTCGCACAGTACATCTTCCCTAACTCCAATCTCATCCTCTTTTGTTGTGTTTTTGTAATTCGATGTAATCTGTAATCTCCACTTTAGGAAAGAAAAGGGGTGCATTCCCTCCAAATAGACTATTGAGCCCTGAACCCTTTTATACGAGTAATAGTACATTCATTAAATTTATTTGCACCATAATAACGAGCAAAAAAATTAAGTTTCCACTGTATTGTGAAACTATTTTGTTTCCTGTTATTGATGACTGATTCTCAGAACTCAAAAGGTAGAAAAAATTCAAAGTGGAATATATACCCTACTTATTGAAAAATTAGTGGAAATAGAAGGCGACAACCACGAGCTGTGCCAAAAAGACTTCCAAAATGATGTCATTTTTCTTTTTTAATAATACACCGAGGTACAAAAAATGAG
>JAQIVE010005731.1:0-12458 GCA_034698285.1 Sminthurinus bimaculatus | reverse complement strand
GTTGTCCATGCCATGCCAAGTAAATTGTAAGATGCTCCAGTTCTACAGAAAAAGCAGTAATATTGTTTAATAAGTATTTAACCTTAAATTGTGTATCACAACTATGCCAGTTTACAAAAAAAAATGCATTACAGCCCAAAAAGACAGAACACAAAAATTAAAAAGAAAAGGTCACCTTTCAAATTTAAAATTGACTGGTCGACTCTCAACTCTTCCAACTCCTCAATCGCATAAGGGGTCAAATTTTTGTGCCTTTTAATTTCTTCTACAGTCCAGGGAGCAAGTCCAGTTAAGCTCGAGTCCAAATCACCGTCTTTTTGGAGGTCTGGCAAGTGGATGCCTAAAGTCGGCTTCTTCAGATTTCTGCCGTGTTTCCAAAGAGAGCGGAACATGGTTTGAGCGCCTCGTTCTATACATGGTAACGTAAAGTCTTCCATGTTGCAGAAAGTTTTGAAGAGAGGATAAATAATCAATTCCGAAAAGCAACAATTCCATTCTACCCGTTTGACGGTGGGAGCTATTCCAGTTTCTTCAAGCAAAGTTTTAGAAAAATCTTGGAGTTGACTTGCTACATATCTTGATGTACTAAATGTTATACTAATATCCTGTAGATTGGGGACCTTTTCAGAAAATTGGAACGACTGAGAAAACTTGAATTGACTCACTTCGTCGCTACCATTAGGATGGAATTCCAACTCGATACAAGTGAGTGCGGTCATACAGGAAAACTCCAGAAGATTAAGAAACTGTCCACAAGGGGTTACTGACAACTTTTTGAGGGTTTTTTGACTTGTAGACAAAAGTTTGTTCAAAATGTTGGCGAATGGAGCGTTCTGAATAAACCCATATGACTGGAAATAAGTCTTAACTTTTAATTCTTCAATCATGATGTTCTTGCAATCTGCAAACTTGTCAAGGTCATCCAAGTACTCTACTGGAATCCTCTCCAGAAACATGCAGGATATGATGAGCGGCTTTCGATCCTTTTCGGCTTTGGACATTTCAGAGATGAGAACGTTCATGATTTCTGGTTTAAAGCCAGACTCGTTTAAGCTGAAACGATTAAGGTTGGACAGTAGAGGGAGAAGGTTCTGTAAATGCTCAGCTGTTACATCAATCCAGTTTATTCTGCGTCTTTTATCTTGAGATACGAATTTCTTTCGAATAATGCACAGCTTGAGTGATTTAACTTGCGGTCCAAGAACTCCCAAAGATTTCCACAGCTCCGCATCACCACCAGTTCCAATACAAATATTCGGAGTCATCGATATTTCACTTGATTTGTGGGACAGAAAAGCTTGAAAGTCATCCATCTCCTTGCTCTTGCTGGACGAATCCTCAACTTGTAGAGCTGATGGGATTTTTACAAAGCATTTTGTAATGAGAGCTTTTGCACCTTCAGCACTTCATAGCTTGTTCATTTGACGAGCACTTTTTATCGAGTCGGCATCCAGAAAGGAACATATTTTTTCAAGAATCTACAAAGATAAAAATAAAGATAATGAACAAATTGATGTTATATAAATAAAAAGCATTTTTTTACTTATCACTGATAATTAATAACCGTTATAGACCTTACAGTGATTACTCTCTTGTGTAAAATGTTTGTTCATAGTACTTTTTATTTAATAAAAAATTAATGTAAAAAATTTAAAGTAAGTAACTTTTAATCACACATTTATTTAAATGTCCTTACATTTCCCATTTGAAAAGGGTGAAGCTCTTGTTGGAAAAGGTTAGTCTCCGTGCCATCTCCTCCTTCTTCCATCACCATCAACAAGTCCTCGCCTTGATTTTGAGGCACATCCACCTAAAAATCAAAGGAAGGGAACAGAGCAAAAATACTTACTTTTTGTTCATCATACAAAGTACATACTTATGCTCATTTTTGAATACGAATACCAAAATCATTCTATTGTTGAATATAAAATATAAAAGCCTGTAAATATTATTTAAATACATAATTTATTAAGTATCTTGCATTCTTAATTCTTATTGTGTCTCATTCTGATATCAAATGTTAATTCTGGAGCACCAGATCCCGTATTTCATGATTTAGTTTAATTTTAAGTAACAGAATTCAAAAAGGTTTACTTTCAATAAATATTATCTCAAATCTTACAGTATTGAAAATTGACTTACATTAGAACTGTCCATTTTGGCTGGTTGATGAATATTATCCATGGTCAATACACACACAGTAATAGAATGAACCAAAAAGATCTGGAGTCTTGATAGTACGTATGTATATAATATACAAACAGGTAAGAAAGATTATTTGTTGTTTGTCCAAACGGGAACCTGAAATAGTGAATAGTGAAATAGGTATAATATTATTTATATTAAGTTATTAAGTGAAATTACTTTCAAGCCAATCAGCTCTCAATATGATTGAATTAAGTAACTATGTATTATGTTAGTACTAAAAGCAAACTATCTATTTAAAAGTTAAAAGTACTAAGAATTATGTATTTTACTTACTTATTTTAATTCATAATAATTGTTAATACCTTTCTCCTGCTTGCTGCTTAATCAACTATGAACTAAGTATGAAAAATCAAAATGCACACTCTGGCTTTTTAGTAGTTTAGTATTCAAAATTCGAAACTTAACTACATCGGTACTTATAAATACTTCAAAAAAGATACACTTTAGATGATTTTTAACTTCCTTCAACCTTCAAAAGCCGAGAATCTTGACTGATTTTAGAATTTAACTGAATCGCTCATGCTTTTACTCATGATTTATGATGATTGATGATGTGATGTTGGATTGTTACGGTTCGCAAGTCACATGTAATGTTGTGAGTTGCTGATACTTGTGCTTAAGAATCGACCGCACAGTGTAAGGAGAAAAAATCGTATTATTCTCCACACTCCGACATACGCGTATGTCCTTCCGTGATATTAGTCCGTTCCAAATACACGCATGTTTACAAAATGTGCGTGTAATGCACATTTTGTAATACTAATGAAATCAATGTTACTGCCGATTATAGCAAAATAGAAGTGCGGAGTCTAAACGACTGTACCGTGTTGCGGACCTCAAAAACTAAGCGGCCGAAAACTTCGAAAATTAAAATTTCATAATTCCCGCCACTTGTGGTAGGTATAGATGGCTTATGTCAAGACTTGAATTTCCGTTTTGGAAATTTTTCAAAATTCCAATTCTAGCCCGATTTTCGAACCCAAATGTAAAAAAAATTTAGTTTGTTTTAAAAATCTGAAAAAAATCAGGAAGATGTAGAATTTTATGCTGATCATTTTTTGTAAAGAAAGTTGATTCCTATCTCTTACCATTTTTGAGATAAAAAATAATTTCAGCTCAAATTTTTAACTCATATCGAGTCAGTCAGTTTTTCATAAGCTAAATATGATCTCTTGGTTCCATATTTCCAAATACATAGAAACTGACTCAAAATCATCATGTAAGGTTTTTGCATGATGCCAAACCCGAATATAGATAAAAATAAAATCCAATGACCCCCAAAACCCAAAATTTTGGCGATTCTGCCCGAACCAAAATTTTCCACTGAACCTGGGCAGAATTTTGTCCCCCACACAAGAATTCAGGCAAATTTTGCCAAATTCGACCACAAAAATTTGGAAGGAATCGGCCAACACCGAAAAAAGGCAATTTTTGGCTAAAAATTCCGGGCAATTTTTTTGCAGACGACGAGCATTTCCTGAAAAATTCATGCATAGCTATACTTTATGTCTTCAAGGTTAACTTCACATTGCATATATTTTGGTTTTTAGGCAAACTTGTAGCTCCGTTCGAAAACTTTGGTATACAGCTAAACTTTTGGTTTTTCGACCATAACTTCTAAATTTTCGATCTGTGCGATTAGCCCTTGAGGCAAAAAGACTTATTTTTTCCCGTAGAATTTGAAAATGTCGGTATAAAAAAATTTTAATTTTTTTCCCTATGATTCACATGGGAATACATACTAAAATTTTTTATTTTCTGCCAATTTTGCTGGGATTCGAACATTTGACCTTTTTCAAACGTCCTAGGACACTTAAGCATGGGTGCAACAACTTTTATCGCAGAAAATAAAAAATTTTAGTATGTATTCCCATGTGAATCACAGGGAAAAAAATTAAAATTTTTTTATACCGACATTTTCAAATTCTACGGGAAAAAATAAGTGTTTTTGCCTCAAGGGCTAATCGTGTAGTTCGAAAGCTTAGAAGTTATGGTCGAAAAACAAAAAGTTTAGCTGTATACCAAAGTTTTCGAACGGAGCTGCAAGTTTGCTTAAAAAACAAAATATATGCAATGTGAAGTAAACCTTGAAGACATAAAGTGTAGCTATGCATGAATTTTTCAGGAAATGCTCGTCGCCTGCAAAAAAATTGCCCGGAATTTTTAGCCAAAAATTGCCTTTTTTTCGGTGTTGGCCGATTCCTTCTAAATTTTTGTGGTCGAATTTGGCAAAATTTGCCTGAATTCTTGTGTGGGGGACAAAATTCTGCCCAGGTTCAGTGGGAAATTTTGGTTCGGGCAGAATCACCCCAATTTTGGGTTTTGGGGGTCATTGGATTTTATTTTTATCTATATTCGGGTTTGGCATCATGCAAAAACCTTACATGGTGATTTTGAGTCAGTTTCTATGTATTTGGAAATATGGAACCAAGAGGTCATATTTAGCTTATGAAAAACTGACTGACTCGATATGAGTTAAAAATTTGACCTGAAAATATTTTCTATCTCGAAAACGGTAAGAGATAGGAATCAACTTTCTTTACAAAAAATAATCAGCATAAAATTCTACACCTTCCTGATTTTTTTCAGATTTTTAAAACAAAATAAATGTTTTTTACATTTGGGTTCGAAAATCCGGTTAGAATTGAAATTTTGAAAAATTTCCAAAACGGAAATTCATGTCATGACATGAGCCATCTATACCTACCAAGAGTGGCGGGAATTATGAAATTTTAATTTTCGAAGTTTTCGGCCGCTCAATTTTAGGGGTCCGGAACACCGTACGGTCGTTTAGACTCCGGGCTTCTATTTTACTAAACGACAGTATAAGATTACTAAGTTTGCTGGTTGTACAGTCACTTACACAGTAAATATGCTTTATCATGAAAGATTTTAGGTTATTGTTTATGATACGCGTATAATTAAATTAGTATAACATATACGAAGAACAATTAAATGTCAATCTAAAGTGATCCTAGTTAATAAGTACAGGCTGTCAGTATACAATATCCCTGTTTTCACATTCAATATTAAACCACTTTATCTTACACTTTGTAGTGGCACTAACACAACAAATATGGATTAATATGATAGATTTGAGATTACTGTTGATGCTGTATGTAATAAACGTAATATTAAGCATACTAAGAGTAATTAATTGTCAATTTAAAGTGATCATAGTTAGTAAATACGTAGTCACAGTATACAATCAGCTGTTTCCTTCTCACGGCGAAAACGCCAAAACTGCTACGCGAGGCGCTGATTGTTCATTCTACCATTGCGCCTCTATGAACGAATTTTACTCTATAGAAGAAGTACACAATGCAATTCTCGGTAATGACAACAGGAAACGGGACACTAACATGAGCTACCACTTTAGAACATGAAACTACGTCCTGGTTTAGAAATAGTTTAACAAACTTCAAATGGCACTTGTAAAATGTAAGCTGTATTGAAAAATATAAGTGACAAGGTCAACAAGTTTTGATAAAACTCAACCCGGAGTGAAAAAAGTGAAAACTCATTTAAACCTTGTCACTCACGCGGCGTAAGAATGAAAGTCTTTATTTGCCCCTATTGTGGTATAAATGATACTGATGTCGACTTTTACCTGATCCCAGTTGACTGGAAAACTGAAAAATTACACTCTCCAGCGTTTAAAACACTTTTTGAGATGTTTTAATTTTAGAGATGCGTCAATAGCACAATTATTTATTTAGTTCATTAATTCAGAGTAAAAAATAAAATATCATCATTCATTGAGTACCATGTTTGTACTTTTACTTACGTACGAATAACAGATAAAACAACATTCATACAGTTACGTGATGTACAGATTACAGATCTGTATATTGTATAAATGCACCTATTGAATAAAATTATGTATGTACTTAATGTACGCTATAATATTACTTACATATTATTATGTATCACAAAGTATAAATATTTATGAGTATATACGGAGCGTATATCAAAAGTCTATGTGTGCAGTCTACAAAACTGTCCCATCGTTTCTACAATTTTGGAAAAATATAAGTGTAAAATTGTTTTATAAAAATAAATAAAATATAAAAGTACATAGAAAAATGTAAGATTGTAAAAAGTACTGTTGAATAATTGGTATTGAGGATAGTTATAAAAACTTGTCGTATATAAAACATGTATCTTCAAAATGCAAAATAAATGTGTAATCAGTAATCATAATTTTATGATTTTTAAGGTCACTAATAATCTTTAACAGGATTCATGCAATAAAAGTTACACACACTGGAAGAATTACGTGTATTGTGGCTCAGAGCTCGTCATTAAAAATATTGTCGACTTCACGGACAAAGAAATTGACATAATTATACTCTCATTTATAAAAACCTTTCTCTAATTATTACAATTAATTACCCAGTGTTACTGAGAAAGATGAAGGTAAGTCCCCTATAGTCCACTCCGTCGATACTGGTGTGATGTGTGATGGTCGATAAATGGTATGATGACGTCGAAAATCTCTGGAGGCATCTTATCCACTTCATCGAAAACGAATAAGGCTCGACTACAGGTCTCCACACTTTTTTCTATCGTTGATCTGAGATTTTCCTGTTCATAAACGAATATAAGATTGCCATTATAACAGTAGAAAATTATTTATTTTGTAATTTAAATTCATCAAGTTCAAAATTCTCTCGTACTGTTTATATCACACAATAAAAGTGCATATACTGAATGTAATTATCAGTCATTTTCAAAAAATACCTTGTCTAGTAAACTATAATAGTTAACTGTACAAATCAATCAGTATAATCATATTCTATAGAGAACTACAGTGACTGGAAACTGAAAAAAGGATTTATTTTATGTACCTGATTCACTTTCAACTTGGAGGGGTCGCGAATAAAATGTCGAGGACCAATAAAAGCATACACAAAAGGACTGTCGAACCCGCCGTGATAAAAAACTTTTGCAATTATTAGCTGCTACATGGCAGTTTTCCCTGATCCTATATAAATCGTTGCATATTATACAAAAGAGACAATGTGAGTATTGTATATTATTTGTTTAAAGTGTATTATACATACATACAGAGTTGCACAAGCAGCCACATTGAGCAAGTCATTAATTGTAACTATAGTACACACAGCATACATTTTCATTTGCTTAAAATGGAAGATAGTTTCATAAAAAATGGTGTTTACCTAGAGATCCGTGGAATGATAAAACCAAAGCTTTTGTGCGGCGCTTCATCAGTGTAATGCGAATACAAGGCTCCTAGCACGATATTAACTGCAACATGTTGGCCGAATATTTCTGAGGTAAAATTCGTTTTGAGATCCTTCAACCCTATTGAAAGAAATGAATGTAAATGAGTAATCAGTAATATAAATTGTAATTTAACATTTGAAACCCAACAAATTTTCCCGGAATCAACCTATCTACAGTAATTTAAATAAGATCGTCCCCATAGTTACAGAAACAATGTTTCGCTTTCGATTTTCGATTAACTGAAATATATCGCTAGCAAAACTACTACGGCAAAGTGAGAAACGAGTGAGATGTGAGATCTGGGGCGATCGTTATTTTTTTCTCCGGGTTTCATTTTTTTGCATTTACGTCAACACATTTTTTCTACTGTATGCTAGTTTAACTATTTAATTAGAGTAGCAGTATTAATAGGTACATGTTTATTAGTTCAGCATTCAGCAAAAAAGATTAATTGCATGCGTCGCTAAACTGCAAGTTTCATTTTGAAGGACGTGGCTACTCCCACTTCATTGTGTATTTCAAGTAACAAGTTAAACACCTTTGTGTCTTGCGATTGAAATTGAACATTGTTGCACGTAACGTAACATAAGGATGGCTGGCAGGGGGAAAAAAGGAAAGAAGGGTAATGCCAAATGCAAAACATTGATTGGCATAAGTTGATAAGTAGCATCATACTTTTAAATTTTAAACATTGAACTGAATTCTAATACAGTCCCCACTTTACAGGGAAGAAAAAGGAACAGTTTACTAGGGGAAGACTCAGGAAATTCAATCTTGATCTCTTTGGTACTTTTACGAACAAAAACTGAATATATCACTCTGTCATTTTTGGGTACATTGTAAATTATGCATTTCATAAAAATTCATAGATTATAAACTATAGTGAACAATAAGATATGAATGTGACATTATTTTTCCCCAGGTGTTCTCACATTTACTCGGGTATATGGAGCGGAATTTGAGGATTTTATGTATGGAGAAAAGAGGAAGAAGGGTACGAAGGGTCAGAAGCAACCCAAGGGCAAGAAAAAGAAGGGCAAAAAGAAAGTCGAAGAAGTGCCAAAGCTACCCATGTTTCCCCCTGTCAAAGAACCCAAAAAGAAGGGAAAGCCAAAACCTCTGCCCAAAGACATGGAAGTGGTTCGATCAGTCATTTTACCCATGGGGACGACAGGATATAAGCATAAAACCACGAGAAAAGATCGAGCATTGGATGATGGTGGCTCTGTTCGGGATGTCTTATGTGGGCCATCTTATCCTCTTCCTCCCCGACCCTTACCCCATGGAGGTGTTTACGGAAATCCAAAATGCCCTTCTTGTAAATCGGAGGACCATCTAACAAAAACTAGTTTCGGGTCTCTGCATAAAAAGATGAGAAAACTTATCAACAATGAATTCGACAAGGCTGAATATATTTTGAAGTATATGATTGAGCATGCTCAAATGGCGATGGAATATTATCGAAAGCACATTGAAGAGTTGATGAACGAGCTTGAACCGATTTTAGATGGTTTAGATGAAGATGAGTGGGAAGACCACAATGAAGTTAAAAAACTGAGAGGTAAATGGAAGGAGTTGAGGCAGGAGTTGGACGAGGCTAAAAAAGAACTAAACAAATTGAAACAAAATAGAGAGGAAGAAATTAGAAAGGCTGTCGCAGTAAAAACAAAAGAGGTTGACGATGTAAGTATGTACTAAAGATAATGTTTGTATAACCGTTTCGTATTTCATTAAATCATTGTGCATATGAATATGATGCGGGTTATTTACACGATTTATAAATAGGCGGAAGCTCGTTTAAGAGGATTAGAAAAAGAACTTCAGGAGGCCTTGGATGAATTAAATGAATGGAGAACAGATGCTGCTGGGAAACTACAAGGTCCAGCAGATGAAATTGCGAGACGTTTAGCATACTTGAGAGCCATTCAAAAATCCATTCTTCGAGAGAGGGACGACCTAAGAGCCCTACTTGCCTGGGAAACTAAAATAGCAACTCAGAAAACTGTAGAAGAAATGGAAAGAATTATTGCCGAAGATATTGACCACGTACTAAGATACATGAACCCAGCATGGTTCCGCCTCGTACTTGAAAACCGGAAATTAGTGGACGAGTTGGAGAGTCTGAACGCTGAAAATCATTTACTAGACTTGGAAGTGTCCACCCTTCAACGGCAATGTGATCAAATGGAAGCTCATAAAAGGCACTTGGAACGAATTAAGACTTGGAAAATAAGACCTCTGAACCTGCCCGGCCTAGTTGATAAATATTTGAAAACTAAAGACAAATTACAAATATATGACTATCCTGTAACTAATCTAATACATGAATAAATAAGTATCTAAGCATGGTATTAGAAAATCAAGCAACGGTAGAAAAAATGAATAAAACCAGACAAAATACATGTATCACTTTTTTTTCTAAGAAACAAAAAAACAATGTATTAAACTACTGACTTTTGTTTTTTTCTTATCTCTTTCGTCGATATTGAACACGGCTAATTAGTAATAACATTATACATATTAAAGTATTTTGTATGTATGTAGATGTACTCTGGTCAACATAAGCTAGATAAGAGTAGGATTATTATTATTATTATAACATGATAGAGATTATGAAGTAATAATAATAATAATACTCGATAATAGTAATAATTATTGTATTGCTATAAATCTGAAATAACAGGCTAGTTTAAAACAATAAAGACATCGCAAATATTTAATCACTCTCTATATATTTTTGCCGATTTTGGTTTCAAAGTTTGATTTGTTTTTTCTACAATCACTAACAATGATTTCGTACAGAAGCATTTTATATCGTTAGCAAATGCCCTGTAATTAATATATACATTTGCATATCATTTCACATATTATAACTTATAACATATATAAGAGTGACGAATTCTGGCGATGATACTGCTATATATTAATATTTTTATTTGTTGAACTTGTGGGAACGAATTAATTTGATGGAAACTAAGGTTTGTTCTCCTCTTGTAATATTAATGGAAACTGACGTATTTTTCTTCTTTTTTAAAACTTCCTTAGAATAGCATGGTTAATTTATTTCTTCCACCTATAAAAATCAAAATGAAACATCAATAATTATTGCCTACTTTCAACTAGACTTTTGTGCTTACAACTTTGCATCTTGTTCTTGGTTATTTTGAATTATAGTGTTATCCCATCAATCTACTTCATTACTGACCTGTTATTTTCATAGTCCCATTTTGATGACAAACCAGTGACAGGATCGATGCGAAGATCAAGCATACGACGTAACTGAGCTTGACGATTTTCCAATTTCATAGATTCAGGAAGTGGCCCGTAGACTGAAACATTAAAAAAATGATAACATTATTTTTTCGTTTCAAAAACAAAAAGTAGCATTTTTATAGATATTTGTATGTACTATCAAAGTTAACGTACCATTATTTATTACAGTTAAAAGTTGATAGAATACTTACCGAAATGCTTAACCCAAATGTACATCCACCAACTAAGTGCTATGAAACCTAAAGCTGTTCCGAGAATGCCTTTCCATTCACCGTTGGGGGCAACCATTTCAGCGTAAGTTTGACAAAAACTTGTCCTATACAGCTGCTTCTTTTCGTCGATACTTAATTTACGCCAGTCCCCCTTTTCTTTTTCTCTTATTGCCTACAGTTTAACATACACCAAAATACCAATTAATGTACAAATACATATTAAACTTACACTTTTACATTGGACACACCTTTTATGGTATCGTCTAAAAATGATATGTACTGTAATGGTAGAAAAGAAAGATTTATTTATAAATTTTTATGGTCATCTTTGCAAAAGCATACCTGAACATCAGGAGTTATTTCCTTAAAACGGATAGCAGGAAAAGGGTGGGCAATATGATCGACGTAAGCTGGTTCGCCATTAAGTCCATAGGCAACAACTTCTCTGTTTCCGATTTTCATACGGTTATGAACATTAGCAACTTGCTGGTACATGGGCAGTTGACATGGTCGAAGTTTGGAGGGGAGACGAAGTAAATGACCCGCCATTCCCGCTAATTATCTAAAGAAAAGAAACACAAAATATACATTATGAACTATTTTTTCATGAAATAATTTAAAATACACAATACCCACACAGAACATTGAACATAGTCACGAGATTTCAAGCACACACAATAAGTATGCATACATTCATACGCCTTTCTAGTCTTTATAAAACACTAAAAAAAAGACATAAACATCATAATATCCGTAAGACACACACCTAATAAGCTTTTTGTTTCCGAAATACTACCATTAATTACAAATAGAATTAAATAAATTGAACTTTGAGCAACAAAAAGGAGGCTTATATGTACACATACAATATGTAGAATGTAGAACAAACAAATGTAACCAAAATCGGTTAAAATGGGATGGAGAAAGCAAAATATGAAACTATACAACTACTCCAAAATCAGAATACACCGACGTTTCAAAACAATAATAAATGTAATTAGTAAACCCTTTTCTTACAAAAATAACAATCAAAAGACTCGATACATTTGACCAAAATACCAAAATAAAAATACGAACAAGGACAAATAAAACAAGAGCCTACAAAATACAAATTTTTACCGAGTTTAAAACCAATAAAAAACGATACACAAGTGGCAAACTTGCTACGTTCCTATCTTTATACGGTAGTATAATTATTCAGCGATCGTAATTTTATACAATTGTACAATTATTCACACATTTAAATGGGAATTAAAATTAAATTACCTTATAAGATTTTTCAACTGTTCTGATGGCCGATGGCTGAAAGGATCACTACTAGATATGTATATTCAATGTAAAGGATATGGAATTCATTCAGGGCATGATCAGGGAAAAAAAATTCTCAGACTCTAGTCGCTCTGTGTAAAGTGTAGTGTGGGGAAAATGCTTTGAATGTTTTTTTTTAAAAATGAAAAGAATAAGGGACCATGTATTTATTACGTCACAGGTTTTTTGGCCTTTTTTGACTCCCCC
>JAQIVE010005730.1:0-12459 GCA_034698285.1 Sminthurinus bimaculatus | reverse complement strand
ATACCTATTTACTATTTGCACACATTTAGGTATTATTACTACTGTTAAGTAACATAAGAATTAGTACCTATATCTAGATTATTGTAAATAGTAAATAAATACCTAAACCTTGCACAAGTTCGTTCTAAATATAATACAAATATATATTTACGTGAGCTGGAGCAAACTGTGTTTATAGTACTTGATTATTTTTAAATGGTTGCATGATGCATTATCAAAGGTTCATAAAATAAAGTCATTACAATTTTGTCAATGTGTGGCTCTCACTCTCTGATGCTCTCAGCAACAGTACACATAACACATATTATGAGTAACAGCAAACGTAGAACATCTCTCAAGTGTCTCAGCCATCATCAGTCATGCACAAATTAGGTTTCCAAAGCAGTCGTTATATTATATATTATTGAAAGCATAAGTACATCAACAAATGATAGGGAAAATAACGGTAGTGTACTTGTGAACTCGTGTGACATAAAAAATATAGCAAATTTCATTCTCGTTTAATATACATAGCAGCATTTACCCTCAGTCTACACACGAGTATACATACATTTTGGGATTGAGACTAAAAACACTATGCATTATACTTTATACAGAGTAGCAAAGATATACTCTTATAAATAAACAAGCTTTTTGCACATTCGTTTTGTAAACAACGGTTTGCATTCAACAGGGTGAAAGCGTGAAAGCGTTGTGAAAACAATATTCCAACTGTCTCTAAGATTCAAGCAGAAACTCTGGATTCCGACAGTTAGAAATGTTCTGAAGCAATTTTAGGTCAAAACTGTTAATGTAAAAAAATATATTTAAAGATTGACAAATATATATGATGCAAAGGACATTTCAACATTTCCTAACTTTTAGGATATAGTGCCTGAAACTAAAGTAGTATACCCTAAAATGCTAATTTTTTCTTATAAAGCTTTTTGTTAAACTTCAGCGCAAACCCAGATTTAACTACCGTCACGTCGCAATACATAAAGCATTAAGGAAACTAGGGAAATCTTTTAGAAACATCCTTATTCGATTCGGACAAATGCGCAATTATGTAGCTTTATATTACAATTTGCAAGTCATATTATAATTCCAAGTTCCTCTGCACTGTTGTTCGAAAAACTGGCTGCGTAATAAACCTCATAATATAAAAGATAATATGAATACCATCTTTTATACATTAAACTTTGAATCTACGCGTTTATTTTTTACAAAACGAGAAATTTGTCCTGTTTTTCCAGGCTGAAGAAATTAAACGGACCAAAATATCCTGGAAAACTTCAAAGTTGATGTTTCCAGAATATTGTTTGCTGTCTTTCTCTTTCTGCTGTATATAACCACAGGAGGAGAACAGAGACAACGAAAACTGACATACATATTATATATTATGCATGTATGTCTCTATGTGACAGGCCATTGTCCACTATTCCTCGCAAATGATATGATATACTTTTAATACATAACATAAAATGAAGAGCATAAACAGAACATTTTGAGTTTTCAGATAACAGATTCAAAGCACATTGAAATATAAAACGAGGCTACAAATCACGAGTCTAAAAATTCTCTACCACAATCTGTTTGGCCCCAACGAAGATTTTTCTCATGTTATTCTGGTCACAGTACGCTGAAAGCATACAGCACATTATTTACGCATTATATGGAGTAGGGAAGCATCAACTGTCGTAAATACTATATACACATACATCGTGCATCGTATATTTACTATTTACATACAGCGTAGAAAAAGAAAACTGTGGGAGCACAAAGCACATGTATCCAGGCAGGGGTAGGAAAGTGTAAAATATGCTTCGTAATAATAAAATGGTGATACTAATAGCAGCAATAACAAAAAAATAATATAATACTGGTAATATGTAATGATAATATTACTCTCTCGTACTTAATAAGCTGAAGCTTTTGGTTGTACACACATACATACACAATACACACTCGTACACATATTATAGATATAGCATAATATTCCCAGCCCTGTGTACAGTACTTATTCTTTACAGTTTAGAGTTTACAGTGTTTGTGCGTAGAAACATCTCCAAACTATATCCGTATTATTATTATTATTATTATTATGAGGAGAGAAGAGGAGAGAAAAGAGTGTGCAGCAGCAGGTCCTTGAACTCTCGTAGCATGTGGCTAAAAAATCGATCTGATTCCCCTGTATTCTCTGTTCTGTATAAAAGTATATAAGTATAAGCACAAGCAAGCAGCGTCAGTAATTCTTTTCATAACATAACAACTTTTAGAGATGAGACGCAGTTTTAGTTTTCGCAAATCGTAAACTTTTAGCAGCTCCTTTTATCCTCAGTCAGTAGGTTGCTGGCTTCAAATACATTATGTATGTATGAATTTATGCATAAAAGTAGAATCTACTGGATATACATAATAACTATAGTACCGAGTACAGTGTATTATATATGCAAATTTCTAGTAGCTTTCAGTACACATTATTTAATGCTCTGAACATCAAAATACAAAAAAAAATGGTTTTTTGTAAATTGCTAGCAGCTAGCTTTATATTGTAACATTAACTTTTTGCTTGAAACGCAAGTTTTACTGCATATCTACAGGTCACAGAAATACAGTTATCAGTTATACATAAATGATTTGCTCCGTGATTCATGTTCGATATTGATACATACATACACAATACACAAGCAAACTATTTTCTAACGAAGTGTGAAATATGGAAGTAAAATCCTCAACGAGAGACGAGATAAGGTGAAATAATCTCAAGAAAGGTGAAAATACTTTTGATACAAAAGCAAGTAGTTAAATCCTCAGTTATTTTTGTCCAAGTATCGGTCATATTATATTATGATGTTTTATGTATTATGTAGTTTCATTATCATGATCATGTTCGTGATCGTGCATCAAAAACAAAATTACAAAGTCGAGCAAAAACTGACATAAAGTATACATCGTTTTCACCATTAAAACTGTATCATAATATATTTACGTTCCCACATTACATGACCCAAACCCAACAGAAGGAGGCAAAACTAGCTGTTGTAATTTTGATACCATTTGCCTATTTCCGGACAGAGAGGTTCAAAATTCAGCTGTTTTGCTAAAATCAGGGCTCAAAGATGTCCATGTTATGGTAATAATATTGTGTCTACAAGTCTAAAATAGAAACACACTAATGTTGATGTAAGTGTAGTCTTAGTTTGTCAGTACCCGCTTTGTAAATTGTACACGCTTATTCAATTGTAAATAACAGGTTGTTAGTTGTTGGTTTAAGTAAGATACCTGGGACTGTCAACAAGTCTCCCATCTCCCATCACATCGTCCACTCATCATACAGATAATATTTTGTCCAACATGAAACCATGTAGGAGATAATGACACTGTCACATTTATCATGGGTTTCCTTAGTGATGCAAGCCATTGCTTATCCCTTCTCCATTCCACTTTATTCCTATCAGGTAAAAAGTTACAAAGATCGTGCCATTTAGCTTCCTGTGGGCGAGCCGGGCTCAAAATGGGCTACAGCCTACAATTTAGCTCACAGTGGTCATAATAATTTCCCAATACTCTAACTCTAGAGGAGCAAAATGATTTCCTCAAAACAACTACAACAGCAGTTCAAGGAGCACATGATTGAAATTTCAAAGTGGCCTAGCCCGTGTCATTATATCTTCTGTCACCCAAAAGAAGGGCACCTAAAATTGTTGAGGGCGACCTGGGCCAGGGCATTTGCCTATCATGTACATGTTATATGCTATATGATTAAGGCTAGTTTAAAAAGGGTGTAAGTACCTACAAGGTACAAGATATGGATTTTGATGCTGATAATTGACATATCGTGTCGTACAACGCGGATGTGATGGGTGCATTTTTTACTTGTACTGATTCTATATGCGCATTAGACCTGGCTTTGCTGGATTCTGTACATGATACGTACATGGACAATAACATCATCTGCTTTTGTTTACACTACCTTTAAAGAGGACAACAAAACAGAAAATGTGATAATGTTATCTATACGCTGATAAAATAGGTGTGTGTAAGTGTACATATACAATAAAGCTGATTTGAAAACTGTACACTATTTTAAAATGTACCAGGTCAAACAAACACAAATGTAGGGTTCAAACTCAGGATGACTGCTTTTGGTTATATAAGAAACACTAATAGAAGATATAATAAATGCAGTACATACAAAAAAAGCAACAATGTGCTGGATTGCTGCACAATACCATGCACCGTGTTGCCGAATATTGCACAAAATAAGCTCCATGATTTTGGTTCCCAGTCAAGTCAAGTAATTATGGACATTGGCCATATGTATCATCTAAGAACTAAAGAACCCAGGTGAAACTTTGTTGTTGTCATTTGTCATTCACGCTTTGACCCCTAAAAACGTTATGGGATGTTCTCGGTTTGTTCAAGATTCAAGATGCATCAAAGGCGAAAATTCCATGAAAATTTTACCGCAGAGATTTTACACTGTACATCTACCTCCCTTCTAATCTCATGGACGAACAATTTTGTGTACAGCACAAGTAAAACACAAAGAAGAATCTAAAATCCATTTCCATGCATACATATAGATACTCTTATTACTTACTTACTCTTTTATACATGCACATATTAAAGGAGACGGTCAAACGTAACGTGTTGCAGTCTTATGTTGTTAGTAAATCCTTCCATTATGTATGTATGTAATATGTATCATGAAAAACTATAAGATGTTTACTGTTTACATTGCCGAGCTCGAGCATAGTGGAGTATGGTACAGACAGGTTCACTTGTTAAAATCCTCGTCCATGTCTATGAACTGACGGTACTTGTTTTTAGAGTTGTGCATGGCGTATTTATTTCAAACTCTCGTATCTAAGAGGCCCTTGGACAAAGGGAGCCCAATTTCTTGAGACTTCATTGAGGGCCTTTGGACTCGTCATCTTCTCCCGGTTTTGTGTACTTTGCCCTACTCATACAAGTTTCTACGTACGAGGGGGTCGAGTCTATGCAGGTATTTTTCTCGACTGTAGGTCTCTGTCGTACATCTCATACAGGATGCTTCATTTATGTAGACAAGTTTACACTGTTTCAAAGTCATGTATATTATATGAATAACATCAAAATTGCGGAGATTACAATACCAATTAGCATACAACAGCATAAGTGTTTCCACATTCACGGAAGCAATATAACTGACGATGTAAAGTTTATTGACCTTGATGACCTTGGACCTGCAACCCGCAAAATATGGAGTATCAAAACCATAAGCGGAGTTTTCCAAAGAATGGTAAAGTAAGGATCACTGAAAAAAGGAAGTCCGAGAAAACTTTTAATCAGTACTTTACATATGTATACCCAGGGGTTTGCACAGGTTTACCTAACATTTTCCCGATTTTTCGGTCATACTATGTCGTTAAATGGTTTTAGAATTAGAGATATTCTTGTACGAAAAACAGTTAACGTCACTGTAGGAAATAATACTACTCAAAGTTCTCGATTAAATGTCGAATGACGGACTTTTCGACTTGTTCCGAGTTAGATGAAAGGCCCTGTATGCTCGGCGCATTGATTGTATATCCAATCCTGCCTCCTACGATTAAACTACGAAGATAGAGGAACACCAGAGTCAGTGTCAATAAACAAGAAAAGGAGAATTGAGATACATCATACATGTAGAGAACGAGCGAGTAAGTGTCTCTGTTTCAAACCAAGTATATTAATATTATAATAATAATAACAACATGTAATATAACAATAATATACAGTCAGTTCTGTGTTTTCAAATTGTGAATATGTAAGATAAAGAAAAGGACGAAATAATATAATACACACATGTGTTAATATATTATAAGTACTAAAAGCTAAAAGTAATTACTTGTGTGTATTGATAATGATTGTTGTTCAAGTTGTGCTGCTAGTGAGTAAAAGTCAAACAAAAACAAAAAACAAAGAAAAAGTTGGTAATAACAGTTTTAAACAGTTTAAGACAATTACAATTAGTACACACAATAGCTGTGTTAACCTAAACTACGACTTGGTTTCATGAAATGAACTTTGTCCAGTGTCATAGTGTCATTCCCGTGTCATCAACTTTAAGAAACCTTAAATTGACGACAAAAACTTGAAAAAAATCTCCAAAGAAATATAAAGTGTCTACACAGGAAGTTTTGATTTGATAATTTGATTGATAATTGATAAATATTCCCCAATAGATAATCTTGTTATTGAAGAACAAAGCAAATCCTTTCACTTGAACTTTTACCATTACATAACTACAAATAACAACTACAAAATAATGTTTTAATGTCGATCTATATTTAAGAATTAAGAATATCTAAAAAGAAGACGACTTGTCTGTCTGTGCTGTTAATTACCATTACCATATTATTATTGCGATTCAATATTAATATTAGTGTTTATTATTATTTATCGTTTATAGTGATCGCGTATCGTATTTTGTTTTATCGTTCATCGTTCAGTTCGTGTCATCGTCATAGTTTCCAAAATTCGTGTCGAAACCTGGCTAAAAAGATCCACCGAAGCCAAGATTATCATTGGAAATTTAAATTGTGGATGTTGTTGCTAAGTGTCTAAGAGCAAGTAGATGGAACAAAAGGTTTCAAATTTTGTCAGTTTGTGAGCATTTCATATTTTTATTACGCATTTTGTGTTAAGTGTTGAAAGTTAAATTGTGTTGAGAGTGTGTGGAACATAGCATGATGTGAAACAAAGAAAAGGGAAAGACAGACGAAACAAAGAAACATTAAAAAGCGAGGATAAAAATAATATGAGCAACAACCACCTCAACTACAATTACAACAACAAAAAAGCTCTGATACACTCTCTTGAACATTGAAAAACATCAAAACAATGTTAGATGAAGATAGTTACTACATGCATGGATCATTGGACAAAATCGCCATTAGTTACTAGGTAAGAAAATGAAACAGCGCACAGCTGATAGAAATTGTCCGATATACAACTGCGTAGTTACATACAGACAGACACATGTATTAAGCATTAAAAGTGTATGCTTCCAAAAAAGATCTATAAAGTATAAAACTGGAGGAAGAGAGAGCTCGAGTTGCTGATGGAGACTCGAAATTCATAGGGGGTATTTGTCCAGAGAACGTACTATGTTGTACTGGAGTAATGCAGGAAAAATCAATAGTAAATATATACTTATGTATACCTATTACCTATCTATCTATGTACTTGTACTTACACTCCAAAGACACTGAAATAATATTCCATCATGTGGCACTGTACTCACAACCATATACTTTTACGGAGATATACCATAATATATATGTATACCTTTTATTTGTTCGTTATCATCTCGGAGTAACTAATAAAATACGAGAACGAATGCCTTATTTTTTATTTATCCTGAGGATAACATCAAGAAAATCCCCTTATTACTTATTAGCTACAAATTATACCTATGTTTTAAAAAACCCGATAATGTGGATACCTGCACAGTGTAGGCTACACTTTTCACTTTTCTGAAATTGCATTATGCAGCGACATGATTTGAGAAATCTGTAGTATAAACCTAGTGTACATACTACATACATTTGTATATTAACCTATGTATCAGTAAGTATGAATGTCGAATTTCATTTCATCAAAATTCATTTTCCAGGAAAATCGAACTTATTTATATACGAATTTAGTAGTCAATGGAGTAAAAAGGGACATTAACTTAATGCCCCTTTTTACTCCAGTTTAAAACAGGTGCATAATGATGTACATATAGGTATTAGGTATATGGCTTGCATGTTAGGTAATGCAAACAACGATAATTGTTATGCTTTTGTAGGCAATACGATTATAATACATAGTGTTCAAACAAAATCAAGATCAAGAGTAAATATTGCAAATTGCATCATAATAATAAGTAACCGATAGTAGTTATCTTCAGTGTGCTAAAATGCAGCAGGGTAGGTATACAACATAATAACCTATCATCACCATAATATGGGCTAAAAGAGTCATCACTAATAATAAAATAATTATGCACCAAGTGTGCATGCATATGCAAATGAAAGATTGTGGAACTATGAGCATGCTAATCGCATACGGTTTAAATATATTTTTACGTGCTTAAATCTTCTTAATTTCTACATACTTATGATCTTTGATCTTTATACTAAAATTCTTGCTGGAATAATGCATAATATTATTACAAAGGTTTATGAGTCCTTCATATAGTCCACACATAGCAATAGCTTGTTCACACGTGAATTCTCTTTCAAAGGCTTTTGTTTATATTAAATACTTAAATATGTTCCGGTAATCAAGTAAGACTAGAGTGTAATTAATTCTTTATTTTTCCGAAAACTGTTCAACTTCGAAAATTTTAGGTGTTTAAAAAACTCCTGGTTTTGTAAAACGGGGCATTGGACTCGCGAGTCAGGAACAATGGCATAAATACATACTCGTTAGATCAGTATTGTTTGAATGAATAGAAACGGTAGAATAATAAAAAAATAATAGACAGGAAAAAGAAACTGAGATCTTATCGTCATAGGCCATACAGATAGTTATTATTTTTCAGTTGTTCAGTTTCTATTCTTTAAAATTCAAGCACCAACTCTCAATTACAATTAGTAAAATTGTCCAGAACCAAGAAAATACTATTTTCCAGTCTACAAATTGTCATCCTAGATGAAGATGAAAATTTCCAATACGAAATGCATATGAACCGAGCCAAGCTTGGTGTCTACAATTACATACATACATAACTACGACAACTTGGAATGAATGTATTGTCTACATATAAATACATAGTACGGAGTTTGCTTCAAGGGCAACTTCTCACAAAATTCACTCCACTCCCCTATTCTTTTGAAAAAAATGTAGGCACGTTTGAATTGATTTTTGTTCTCTCAATACCTTAGAGTAAAGGAGAATTTTTGGAGGCGAAATATTACCAGCTGTACAAAAACACTTGTATAAAAAAGGCTCATAAATGAACACACTATGTACCTTTCGTGAGTATATAAAATGTGTAGCGAAAAGCGAATGCTGGATATACCTCGTGTATCAGCTTTTTATTAACAGTATTACAGTGTTTATATCATCTCACAACTACATATTTAGTACTTAGTACCTAGCAAAATTTCGGATTTGGCTCGAAAAATGTTTTAAGGGCAAGCACAGTAGCATGGCAACAGGAAACACAGATACTTGAACAAGTTTACCGTAATATGGTGTGCATATTTTACATAATATGCACATAATAATGTGTGTACACAACTGGGAGCATGAGAGAATAGGAACAAACTATGTAAATGACATGTATGCAATTTAAAAGCATTGTTTTAGGAATTGTCTCCATTAGAGAACCCACAGACGCAAGTAAATATATTTACTAATTGAAGTACAGCGTCGTAGTTTTTTTAACTGTACAGGCGTTACTCCTATCTGCTATAGGGGTCCAGGGGAGCTCCCTGCATAACGTGTCGCAAGAGAATATAGCTGCAATTATTTAAGTCAAATCATGCATGTAATACTAAACAATCTTCATCTAAGCAATCTTTCTTGCTTCCCATTTTGTGATACCTTGCACTCAGGGTTGAATGGTCAATGGTCAATTGACTAAAAAATGTTGTCATCTTTCTTTCATATTCTTAATGTATCATTGAACTATTTTGGTTTAGTATTTGAGTAGGTGTGTATTCAACCGTACATATGCTTTTGTGTATGATTCACTGAATGAATATCCGTTGAGGAACTATGAAATAAAAAAGACACTTGCAGTTCTGAACAATTATAGAAAACTTTTTCCATAGCGTGGTAATGTAGCGGACAACAACTTGCAAGTTCTCAGTGCCAGTGACCTGCACGCTGCACGCAGAGGAAATTCAGTACAATCATATTTGCATTTAAGTTTACACATCATGTGTAACACATGTATAACATCACGCGTAGTGAATACCAATTGCCAATACAATTTTACACGTCTCGTAAAATGAGTTTCTAAGTTTTAACATATTTTCTAACCTAAAATTGTTTCTCTTGTTTATCTTCAGATCATTGAAGGAAGATAAATTTGGATGCCAACGGCGTAAAGTTGTTGAAAGTAGCTTTTCACGTCACCTCCATTTAACTCCTGTTTGGAAGAACAATCAGGATTTTCTTTGATCACCCCTCCAACCTGCACTGGCTTTGACCAGTGCAATTTAAAGGTATGGAGATACTATGAACCTGTCAATATGTACTATTTAATAAAAATTTGCTAACATACTATTATTAAATACTAGTTACGAAACGTCCTACAAAAAACAAAATACATAAAATTCTTCTTCTTCTTCTTCTTTTTAACAGAACTGGCGGCACTCGATCAGCATTACCGGCACCCTTCGGGTATAATTCATAATAATTCATATAATTGTTGAAAAATTTTATAACCGTGTAGTTTTTCTTGTTAAGTATATAAGTACTATACATGTACCTTATGCACCATATTTATACCAATTGTATTTACTACAGTAATACAATCTTGTGGGATATCTCCTTTACCTTGTAAAAATTTGGTATAATGGAACCGTTTTTAATTTGAAAACCTTTTAGGTGAGCCTTATGTAAACAACGGTGCAATGGTGAAGACATTTCAGGTACAATTTAGTTTTTACTTTTTACTGTACAGTGTACTAGCATAAGCGATGTTTACAGTATCTTTGTATGTTATGGACTATGGACAAATGATTAGCGACAAGATTTGTGCCTCACATTAATATTTTGCGTTTCCTTGTATTTTCAGGCATATTTGGGTAACTGCCACAGATTCTACAGTTGCGTACATTGTAGAGCTCATCTAGCCAACCACGATGAGCTCATCTCTAAGGTAAGCTACTAATAACCGTGAATGTTTTATTTTTATTTATAAATAAGTTTATAACTACAACCAAAATTCAAAGTCGCCATTCCATAATCCATAGCACCCCAAAATTTCAAATTTATAAGTGTCTTTATGTTTTTTCAGTCATTTCAAGGAAGTCAGGGAAGGGCGTACCTCTTTAATTCGGTAAATAAAAAATAAATAACAAAGGTTGTCTTCATCAATCATCATGATTGTGTATATGTGTTATATCTTTATCCTTTGATATTGTTGTTGTTATCAGGTGGTGAACGTTGGATGTGGTCCGGCAGAAGAAAGAGGTAAATTCATGTTGTGATATTTAATTGTTGTATAATCAATTAGATTTATATGAAACTACTTGTTTTAAACCATAATCTCTAAATTTCACCTGCGAACTCAGTTTAAGTCGGTCCATTTTTCAGTTATAAAATAAAATCATTGGAAATTTCTGATGTACTTAAAGACACATTAATTGTAGTCATGCTCAAACATTCGCTGTTTTTTTTCAGTCCTTTTAACTGGCCTTCATGCCGTGGCTGACATTTATTGTGAGTGCTGCCGTACAACTCTTGGATGGAAATACGTAAGAACAAAATAATATGACACAACTTGTAATTAAATCTCTCTATGCAAAAAGCCCGTTGAAGACATATAATACATTTTGCGGTTTTAGTTTGAAACGATTGAAAGATGGAAAGCTCTGTTCATTGTGGGCTGTGACATTTTGTCATAGAAACCAAAAAATTGTCTCCAAGTAGTATGTAGTTAAAGGGGTGATTGTGTGAGGGGATAGGCGTTAATAAAAGCTTTTGAGAAACATGCTTTAGTGCCGGCTGTATCAGTACATATCTAATATTGTTCTTTTTTATTTGTAGGAGCATGCCTTTGAATCTAGTCAAAAGTACAAAGAAGGAAAATATATAATTGAACTGGCTCATATGGTAAGTTTAATTTTTGGTTACAAAAATTTTAACGCTGTGCGGTGAAAATGTTTGTTTAGTTACACCGTATATTGGCTGTCACAACACAGTTTTCATTGGGTAATACATTATACGCAGTATATAATGAAGAAAAATGCACTTAGGAATAGTTAACTAAATGATGCTAAACGAAAACGTAATTAGTAATTATTTTGAAACTTTCCAGGTGAAAGAAAATCAGTGGGATTCTTAGGGGGGACTACTTTGGCAAAGTTGGACCACTGATAACAACAACAATATCAAAGGATAAAGATATAACACATATACACAACCATGATGATTGATGAAGACAACCTTCGTTATTTATTTTTTAGATTAAAACCAAAAAAAAAAAACTTAAACAAAAGCTAGGTGGTGATAATTATGATGATGAGTATTCATTGTAACGACGCACTACTCATCGTCTACCTAGTTTCCAGTCATCTGTAGTATCTAGCAGGATCTGTCATCGATAAAATGTGTGTTCTGTTTGTCCTCTGCTTTCTCTCTAAAATGCAGTTGTATCTATTCATCCGAAGAAATGATAATGTGGTTGATGTACCTTTGCCATTGAATTGAACCCGAAACTTTTAAACAACTAAGCAACTCAATTATATATATATATACAATCGAAGAAAACGTATTCTGTCCACT
>JAQIVE010005729.1:0-12460 GCA_034698285.1 Sminthurinus bimaculatus | reverse complement strand
ATGCTGACGAGGACGGACTGCCCCCACCAAATAGAGATTTGAGAATTTATCATACAGGAGCCAACTCTCAACAGCTTAACATCCTTTCCCCAATAACCGACCCAATGGTTTTTTTCTACGGCGAAAATGGGTGGAATGAAAACCTGCGGCAAGTTGTGCCTAGTACTGACAGTACCCAACCGACAGTTTTTACGAACAAGAGGCCCACACAGCTTCAATACTACTGTTATAAGATGACCATTAGACACTGTCAGTTTAATTTTATCTTACGCAGTCACCGATTATTTCAACAATTTCTTTGCGATCAGTTCATGAAAGTTGAAGGCAACAGGTTAAATTACATGTGATATCATCAGCCAGAACTAATGGCCGCCAGTTACAGTGGGTTGATGGACCACGTTCAAAATATGGCAAAGGGAATCAACGGCAGAGTCAGTGATTGATAAGAAATCAATTATTTTCATCATTTAAACACCTATAACAAGTCAGTCCATACTGAACTATTCCACGGTGCCCTCTTTCTCTCTTTTTACTCATCAAAGTGAAGAAGAAGGAGGCAAATCCAAAGTATAAAACGGTACTTCATTGCCGGTAACCATTATTACTGTACATCATACTTTTCTCTCCAGAGAAAGCCACTTTTAATTGTTGGGATGTTCTCCCTCTTCACTCGGATAAGAAATAATTGTTACAATATTAAATATTAACCCAAATAGTTAATAGTGTTCTTTTAGTCATCTTAATACTTGTACCATTCCCAAATAAAGTACAAGTATCAACATCTCAGTGTAAATAATAAATACTCAACTCTCCCATATCAAAGTACAGGAGAATTGAGCATGTGTATATTGAATAATATAATATTATAGTATGTGTGTCAGTATAAATGGAGTCCCAATAATAAAACCTCCATTAAAATACTATTTATTACATTATATAAGAGTCGACCCTTCTCTTTATTCCATTACCATCCTCATAGTTTATTTTAACACTATATGTGGACACAGTGCTTTCCGAAAATGTAAACAAAATGTACATACTGCGTGTGTCAATATGTATGTACATACTACATACATAAATATGTATATGGTTTGCGTGTATTTACAAACGTAAATACAAATTTACGTTTGGGTTTAGTGTACTACAAAACTGTTTTTCCAATCTCTCCCATCGATTATATATGCAAAGACGAAAAATCGTCGCTTCCTACCGGGTTTTTTATTGCAGAAGTTGTACATTTGCCGCAAGATTGTTTGAATCTACATAATTGATCTATAAAGTCTACTCATAAACAGTATCTAAACAATTGGTTAAATAGCCCATGCACCAACTATCGGAAAAATCTAGAAGTGAGCAAAATATTTTAAGATTATTCAAATATTCTATCCTGTATTGCGTTTAGCGTGGCGGTTTTATCGTATTTTTTGTGTATCTTTCTCAAAGAAATAATAGCAAAACTGAAAGAAAAATTTTACCCATGTTAACAAATTCAGGAAAATCATGAGTGACGATATATTTTCATTAAAACTCCATTTTCCATCCAACATTTCGGTAAATGGCCCAAGCTAAAGCGGGAAGTCTACCCTTGTCGCCCGCATGATAAAAGAGAAAGATAAACTTTTTGATAAGCCAATAAAAACAACAGTTTTTGTGTAAAAAATATGGCAGCCTATTTATGACGACTTAAAACGCCATGACATGACAAAAATTATATTTTTAAATAAAATTGAAGAAGCTGAAAGCTATTTCGACGGTTATACCCTTCTTGTCATTGACGACCACATTTAAGATGCTGCAAGTGTTCATAATAATCTTATAAATAACCTTTTGTGGTAAGTTCACACCATGAAAATCTTGCGTGTATATTATTATTGCAGAACGTTTTTGCAAAAATTATGAGATAAGTAGCAGTAAATACAATGCACCTTATTGTTATGAAATCGTCAAGAGACGCTGGTATTATTTCAACTTTAAATCATCAGATGTACCCTGGAGATCCAAAATTTTTACCTGCAGTACACAAGGGAGCTACAGCAAAACCATATTCATACCTTTTCTTTGACTATTTTCCGTTATTTCCCGTAAGATTCCGGGTTCGGAATTCAGTATTTTATAGCACAGACTTGGAATTTTATGTTCAGTTGCCGAATGGATCGCGTAAGTGAGCTCAAGTCTCTTTTTGCGAAAGTACTCCATTACAGAAACCATGAAATTTTAATACATAAAGCAACAGACAAATAAATTACGAAAATTATTGAAATTATTCGAAACTTTGACAAATTTGGTTTCAGTGACTGTGACAAAAAACTTAAAAAGAAAAAGAAAAAACTACAAAAACAAAAGTGGAAACTAAAAACTACTAGAAAAACACTTGCACAAAATATAAACATCATAAAAGCCATTGCTAGTCTAGTTTTGGTGGAACTTATTAAGAAAGAAGTCTGTGAAATTGTCGAACATGAAGGTGTATAAAGCCATAGCTTTGGAAAAATACAATGAACTTTTGAAAGAAAATGAAAAATGTTTTAAATTACCAGCTATATTTTCCTCATTTACACCGGAATTGAAAGCACGTGCGGAGGCAATTTTAACTTTTTTGACCAAAAATCCCCAGTTTGGGTGGAACGATAAAGGTGAATTCGTGTGGAATAACCAGGATGTGAAAAAAGTAACATCATTGATTTTCTATCGTACGCTCTCGGTGCAAATACTGCAAAAAAAGTAAACCTTCTTGGTTTAGGTACATTTTTAAGTGCATTGATTAATATTCCGAAAGAACTACTCTCAAGTCAATTGAAAAACCTTTTAAATAATACTGAAAATACAACAAAATAATGGTGTCAAAACAAATGGAACAAAAAAACAAGCATTGCACATCAAAATGAACCCAAAAAGAAAAGACAGAAAACTGCAAAGCAAAAACCCATACATTGGATAAAATTTCAATAAATAATTGTCGTTTTAAATTATAAGACTAGTTGTTCTTTACATGTTAAGCAAGATGGAGAGTAACGAGTTTTATGTGTATTTGGATAGTTCGAAAAATATTATAAAAACAGAAGCAAATACGATTGTAAATTTGCCTTATTATGCTATTGATTTGCCCCAAGATACATATGAGGTTTGTCTTCGTGATTTGGAATATACCTTGACGTCACAAAAAAGATTCGGTGATGATACAGACGATGGTGTTATTAAGCTCAAAATTGAAAATGTCGGAGATATTGCGCAAACAGGAATACCCAAAAGCTCCGATGATATAAAGACATGGGTCGGTGAAGTAATTGCATCTCAGGCCCTGTCGGACAAAAATATTGACTTTGGGATTTCGCACACTGATGATGATAATATAATATTACCATTAACTAACAGTGACACTGTCAGTGATGAGCTAACAAGTGAATTCGCGCAAATACTTGGATTTGCTACAAACGTTATTAAAAAAGGAGCAACAGTAGCAGCAAATCCAGTTTCGGTTGAAAAGTTTGCAGAATGGCCTGCTGACAAGGAAATTTTTATGACGGATGTTATTAACCCACCAAAAGACTTTGAAATTAATGCTGTTTCAAGCGAAAAGCCGAACAATGTTGAAACAGCATTAAGTTTGATCAAGGAAGCATTTAAAAACTTGAAAGAGTACATAAAATTAACAAACTTGACTGAATCGTTTAAAATTGAACCAATACAGCTTAACAAATACACATTGCAATTTTCACGACGTTTTAACAAATGCTTAAATGTTCCAAATGATTACGCATTTCAAAACGAAACAAGAGAATTTCCATTTCCACTAGTTGGCCCAAGTTTTAGATACATATTTGTATACAGGGACGGAATAAAACCGTCTTTAATTGGTTCTTGCGTACAACCAATATTGAAACGTTTCGTAACTCATACAACAGTAGGTACGTTTCTCTATCGTGAATTCAATCCCAGAAGTTATGTTCCTGTTGATAGCCATATTTTCCAATGGATCAAATTGTATATATTGAATGAGAATTCGGAAAATGTTTCATTTGAAGACAAACCTTTGAGAGCTACACTTCATTTTCGACGTATTCTCAGTGCGAAAGATCTCGTGCGGTGAGCAGTTTTGTACAATTTCCAAAATGAAGAAAGCGAGAGTTATTCCTGTCAGTGGAAATGTTAGACTTTTTAAAAAGACAACAAAGAAAAGAAAACAAAAAAGAGCCAAAAAACCAAAGCAAAGTCGAAAGAGTAGAAAGAAGGCAAGAAAATCAAGAAAGAAATAAAAAGCAAGTGTAAATTTTAAATATTATCATTCTTTCTCTATCCTGAGTCCACCATGCATCCTTAAAACGCAGCAACATGGTATCCCTACAATTTCCCGATTCTACGGAGGGAGTAAGATCTGAGTTGGATATTTTTTCAAAAAGCCTTGTAGATATTTCTTTAGATAGCTGTCGATTTGAGAAGCTCTACCGCCCCACTTCAATTAATGAACCTCACGGTCTTTTAACATTTAGTTATTTTGGTAATACAAATTTTTATGCTGACGTGGCGAATTCCTATCTTTATGTCCGAGGTAGAGTTGTAAAATCTAATAGAGACAACAATTGCTCCCGGAACTGCAGTTGGTATAACAAACCTTTTTATGCATAGTCCGTTTAAAAATGTGACTTATGAGCTTAATGGTGTACCAGTTACCAATAAATCAGGAATTTATCCGTATTCAGCCTATGATAATGTATCATTGGGAATGGGAACTGGAACGAAAACATCAGAGCTTACTAGCCAGCTTTTCTACAAAGACGAAGATCCAAAATGAACTTCAAATGTGGGCTACTTAAAAAGGAAAGAGCTTGTCCATAATGGTCCAACTTTAGAAATGGCTGGAGTTTTACAGCTGGATATTTGCAAGTCAACCAAATATTTACCCCCGGGAGTGGACATCACAATTAAACTTTACAAATCTCTTTCAGAATTTCATTTTTGGTTAGTAGAACCTCCCCCTTTACCATCTTCCAGCGGCGGGTCAAGCTCCAACGGCGGTTCAAGTTCCGGTGGAGGTGAAAGTGCAAAAGCAGTAGAAAGAACACCGCCACCAGTGACAGAAAAATACAAATTTGTTTTCGAAGAGGTTTTTATTGTGTTCGAAAAGTCGCAGTAAACCCCAGAATTGCACAAGAAAATGATGCAAAATTTTAAACGTGGATTAAAAATGAATTTACCGATTAAAGAGACTGAAATCCGAAATATTACTCTTCCAAAAGGAGTTTTTCACATGCAGACAGATAACTTTTTCCTCTCGAGGCTCCCCGAAAAGTGCTGATTTCCTTTGTAAATGCAGAAAACTACATTGGCAGTTGGTATACTAATCCCTACGATTTCAGACATTACGATCTTGGATCATTGACGCTTACAGTTGAAGGAGATACAGATTGTTCCCAAACTATCCATACAAATTTTGAAAATAACATGTATTTGGAGGCTTACAACTCTTTGTTTGGTTCAGTTCGACCTTTTCAGGATGGTAATGATTTATCGAGGTCAGATTACAAAAACAACGGCAACTGCGTCTTTGGATTTAAGGTCCTGTGTGCTACAACAATGGATGGTCATGTTAAACAGCGAGCTGGTCAGATAAAAATATTGGCAAAATTCCACAAAGCTTAACCGTATCCTGTTACTGTCATTTTAACAGGCGTATTTGTAAACATGATAGAAATTGATGAAAATCGTCATGTCAAAACAGTTTTGTAATTATGTATAATGTACCACGTATTCAATATTATAGATTATTATAATATGTATAACATGATATGTTCCATAATATAGGTATGAACTGGATGTTAATTATGCTTAAGTTATTGCAATGCTAGTTAAAAGTATGTATAAAATTATTTGATAGCTGTTTTGATGCATGATATAATATAATGTATGTTTATTATTATTTGATAGCTGTATTGATGTATGATATATTATAATGTATGCTTATTGTTATTTGATAGCTGTATTGATGTATGATATAAAATAATGTATGTATAATATTATTTGATAGCTGCAATGATGTATGATATAAAATATTGTATGTATAGATGTAAATGTTAACCAATTTTATGTGTAAATAATTTTTAAGAATAAGCAGGTAGTAGATAAGCTTTGTTGTAAGTATTAAAATAGAAAATACCATAAAAATCGACTAAAATTTGAAAAAATCGCGTGTTAAATGTACTTGTTTGCATATTCTGTACAAGTCATACATTAAACTGTGCATGTACGTACATATTAATAATATTATGCTAAATAAAGTCATGAAATAATTCATTTGAATTTTTTTATTACACCGTTTATTTTCTATGTATTTACAGTTATTTAAATTTTAGACCCACATTTTCTTCAAGTGCTAGTGACGCTGTATCAAATATTTTTCCATCAATGTGATCACAAACGCATGTTCTTTTTGAAACAAAAATAATTTGAATCGGGAATTGACCCTTAAACCCCGAAATTCGGGGTTTTGACTGAGATTCTTTGAAAATGTACCCTTTTTTCATATTAAACCCGCATTTTCTTCAAGTGCTAGTGACGCTGTATGAAGTATTTTTACATCAATGTGATCAAAAACGCATGTTCTATTTAAAAGAAAAATAATTGGAATCGGTAATTGACCCTTCAACCCCGAAATTCGGCGTTTTTGACTGAGATTCTGACCTAACTCGAAATTTTTTCTCACGACGCCCCGGATAGCTGTTGTTAAGCATTATACAATTGAAGTTGCTCGCTAAAAAAAGCTCCTTTGAGAATCTGGCCTTGCTCGTCTCGCAAAACGTAGGTGACAGGCTTTGTCATTTTCACTTCATGAATGTAGAAAACTTCTCGGCTGAAATTTTGCTTGAATCCTTTTGTAAAAGTGCCTTTAATTTTCGTTGTCGAAACCGCATCGTCTTTTTTAAATTTGTGCTTGTCTTGTTTTGAGTCAAAATTATCCTCGTAAACGTTTCGTCATACTTCATCCTCCGTCTCATTGCTTAAATCTTTGGGTGCGTACTTCGTTACTGATGAAATTGTGGAATTATACGAGTGTACCAATTTTGGGAGCACATACAGATATTTGTGTTGTCCTGCATACGTAAAATACCGCTCCAATCTCGTGACTTCATCATCCGTTCATCACCACTCATCATCAACCAATAATACACCACTGTATTAACATCAAGGGAAGTAACATTCGCATAACAATAATACTTTTATCACGCATTATACACCCGCCTTCTTCTAGGGCGGGGCTGCCTAATCATCACCATCACTCCCGCCACCTACCGTCCATTAATAACAACTTTATTGCCCTCATTCAAGTGCTACAAGGGAGCAGTAAGGGGGCTGGACAATAACCCTAATTCTAATAATTACTTATTCTATACTGTATCCAGTGGGACTGAAAATCCGAGAACTTGCATTTGGCTTTCAGGGAATGTGCTGGCCTCCAAGGTGACACAGTTCACTGACAATGACCAAATTGCTATTAAAACACAATGGGCAGACACTGTTTTGGTGATTGCTTCTGTTTACATGCCAGGGGACGTCACTGATGCCCCACCATCAGATATCTTTAAAAATCTGGTGCAGTATTGCACAGATAATTCCTTGCCTCTCATCGTGGGCGCTGATTGCAATGCAAACCACAAATATTGAGGGAGCACTGATGTTAATAAACGAGGAGATGCACTCTTTGAGTACATGCTCACTACTGATCTTGACGTCCTCAATGTGGGCTCGGTGCCCACTTTTGTGACCAGGGCTCGTGCTGAGGTACTGGATATTACACTAGCCAACAGTTTGGCCTTCGGGCTCGTAACAGATTGGCATGTGGATGTAGAGCAATCTCTTTCCGACCACCGGTACCTGAGGTGTAAGGTTCAAGTGAAGGAACTAACACCTCGTCTGTACAGGAATGTCCGAAAGACTGACTGGGTTAAATTTGATGCTTTTTTGAAAGAGAAAGTAAATGAACTGGATGGTAACTCCAAGTTAACCACTGACAGTATTGACAAGAGGGCTGAGGACCTCACAATTGCTATCACCAGCAGCCTTAATGAGGCGTGTCCTCTGCGGAGAACAAGAAACAAACCTAGCGTTCCTTGGTGGACCCCAGAGCTGACCGACCTCAGGAGAGCAACCAAGCGTGCATATACGAAAGCCAACGATGTTGCTTACACTGCTATTCGAAAAGAATACTCAAACGCACTACGCAGAGCGAAACGCGCATCCATGACCTCATTTTGCGGTGAGGTGGAGGGCGTCCGCCAAGCGTCAAGACTCTACAAGGTTCTAAGTAACAAGTGTACTCAGAAACTTGAATCTATCGGGAGTCTAAACGTATTACCAGGGGCTGCCCACAAGGCGGCGTTCTTTCACCTCTGCTTTGGAACATGGTGGTGAATAACCTCCTCTCCAAACTTAAATGCATGCACTCCTCAGTGTTGTCACAGGGCTTTGCTGATGACCTCAGCATGATTCAGCCCGGCAAGGACACTGGCACCATGGCCGACAGGATTCAGCAAGCTCTGAAAACTGTCGAGTCATGGTGCAAAGACAAGGGACTTGGAGTAAATCCCAAGAAAACTGAACTCATTCTTTTCAATAAGAAGAGGAATTATGTGGGTATAAAACCCATTTATCTGAACGGGTGTATATTTGAAAGGAAGCAAGTGGTGAGATACCTTGGGGTTTTTCTTGATGAAAAACTCAACTGGTCTCACCACTGCAATATCAAAATTCGTAACGCCAAAATGGCGCTTGGTCGCTGCCGGCGTATGATTGGCAAACGGTGGGGCCTTAAACCAAAAACCATGCTTTGGATTTACAGAGCCATCGTGCTCACTGGGCTGGAGTATGGTATACTGGTGTGGGCCCAATGTCTTGAACGTTCATCACGACTTGCTAAACTCGAACAAGTGCAGAGGCAGGCGTGTCTTGCTGTGTGCGGGGCAATGTTAACTGCCCCCACTGCTGCACTTGAATGCCTTATCGGCATCTTACCCATTGATATTTACCTCAAAGGACGGGCAATTATGACCCGACACAGACTATGGGCCAATAAGCTTTGGACTATGTCAAGTCTCAACTGTGGACCTAAAAGTCATGTGGGCATTTGTGACAAGTGGACCTCACAAGTCCCTGAAACAATGATGCCCTTTGACTACCGTCCCAAATCCGATATTCACATTAAAGAATACCATGTCGGTGTGAAAAAACGCTTAGACTGGAACTCCGATCATTCTTTAGCCTCTTTGGGCTTGTGCTGTTATACTGACGGCTTTAAACACAATAATCTAACCGGTTATGGTTTTTACTGTAAGTACAGAGAAGAGGGGCAACCTCCGTTGGATCTCGGTTCCTCTACTATGACGCTAGGGCAACTGGCAACAGTTTACCAAAGCGAACTTTGTGCCATTGCTGATGCGGCCCAAAGCATCACCATACTTGTGAAGAACTCTCCCGAGTTCCTGTGTCGTATTGTTAATATTTATAGTGACAGTCAAAGTTCCTTGATGGCCTTGAGTAACACGCAAACCAGCTCATCGCTGGTCAAGGTCGTTCACGATAGCCTCAATGAGCTGGCTAAACTGGCCCAAGTCACGCTACATTGGATCCCTGGCCATTCAGGATTCGTTGGCAACGAGATTGCCGACTGCCTGGCTAGAGAGAGCACTTTCGGGTCGGGGCCTGCTTTTGTAGGACCTGAGCCAACTCTTCCCAATACTTTTAAAACTGTGATGTCTGCCGTGAAATCGTGGCAACGCAAGCTGCATGAGATAACTTGGAGCAAATATCCCAAGGCCAGGTATACCAGAGAGATCGTTAAGGCCCCCCTGTACGACTCTCTCTCTCTTGCCAGCCTTGGGCGCACCAACCTTAGATGGCTCACCTATATTTACACGGGTCACTCACCATTGCAACACCATCTCTTCAGGATGGGTAAAACCAATTCACCTCTTTGCAACAAGTGCGACGAGGAGGAGGAAACTCCAATACACTTTATTGGCAAAGGTCCAATTTACTGGAACAAAAGGAAGCAATTTCTCGATGAGTTTTATGCTCCCCATGATAATTTCATTGCTAGTGCTCAAAGGAAAGACCTGTTAGCATTTATCCATGCTACAGGGCGATTCCAATAGAGCCACAGTAAGTGTTGTGAGGGCATGCGCTATAGGCCCACTTGGTGGCCCAATCGTCTCTGTTTGTTAGCCACCTTGTTACAGGCAGAAACCCCAATATACAATACAATACAATGCCTCTCCTTCAGATAGTCACACATCCATGCCTGTCTTTGTTTCCTTTTTTATAGCGTTATTGAGAAACAAAATTGCTCCAGTAGCAATTAAAATATCGTCACCGGCCTTCAACAATAATTCAACTTTAACTTTATCTTATGACCTCTATAAAACGTTTGGGGTTTCGCAACTTTCAAATACAAATGCGGGGACAACTGATCGATGCCGTTAGCAAAATGTAAGAGAAATGACATGCATGAAACGGCGGAGTTAAGCGAAGAGAAACTTTCTCTTTTGCAGTTTTTTCTGCAGATTTTGCAAAGATTGTAAAAGTTTTTTGAAGCTGGAGAAAAATGTAGTTACCATGCGAACTTACAGAACTACAGAACTAAAAGGTCAACTACAGACTCTGGGGAATATCCCTCATGAGTTGACATTAAATAAAAACATTTTACCTTCCGATTGAAATTTAAAGTCCGGCATAGAATTAGGTAGCTTGACTTTTTAACATCGAAAGGTTATCGCATACTATGACAAAATCTACGGCAAGTCTAATTGTAGACTTCAGACTTAAATAAATTTGTGCTTACGCTTTACAGCTACGAACTTGGAAAAATTGTCTGTAGGGGAAATAATTTTATTTCAAGGTTTTTGAAAATCATTAGTTAAGTCATGCAGTTTTGTCAAAGCTTACATTTATATTTCTTTGGAATAGCTTTGTTGTAAAAATGTCCTTTTCGAATGAAAATCGGTATTTTCCTTTAAAAACCCATTTTGAAACGTTAATACGTATAAAATTGCTAATACATACTAGAGTGATCTACTGGTTTGGCAACAGCCCACAAAAGCGGTTGCAAGGTGCGCCAAAAGTGCTGATCCGGTCCTGGGTGCCGTGTAGGTATGCATTAGTTACTCATCTGACACATGCATCGATCAATTGTTTTGATAAATGAGATAAAGTTCAATTTAATGTCCACGTCGTGCTTAACAGTTCGGCAGTAGGTACATAGAATTTTCAATCCAAAACAAATTTGCTATCCAACTACTTATCCATAGTTCCTATCCGTGACCATCCTAGGCTCGAATATTTGTTTCCGAGTCACTTGGGGCGATTTTGATAGAAATTTTCGTGATTGAAAGTCTATTGACAGGTCTTTATTCCTCTCTCTCTCTCTGTCATGTTCAACAAATATTATACAGTGTTCTATCGCATTTGTATTTTCGCGTACTACTTGTAAGCAAACACCTTCCTGTTGTATAATGGTCTCAAAGCGAGAATTTTATTTACTCTTGAAATTCCCCCGATAGACACTCTATTGTTTCAAGAACTGTCTTTTTGTATGCTTTGGTGCTCTCAAATGCTCAGTAAATATGCAGTCTTCCAAATATTTCACATTTGCATTCAAACGAAGAAGAACAATCGACTCTAAATAGAAAAAGTACTTTTACAACAAAAAAACGTAGAATTATCAAGTGCAAGCTGCAAAATTAGCCTCGAGTCATAAAAGTTATGCACTATGCACGTTTGTCAAAATTGGTATAAAACTTCGTTTTAACAAGCAGAATAATGACGAGTCTTTCCCATCTAGTTTCATGGTTGTTGATTCTGTTGCTTGTACTGCCACCTTGTTTAGCTCGTCCTGTTACCTTTGTGCACTCTCCCTCCTCATCTTCGCCATCTTTGTTGAATCAAGTGATAAATTTTATTGGGGACAAACTGCACGAATCCAACAACTTCACGTGCTCGCTCTACATCCGTTATTTTATTCGACATCGCTCGAGCAACGAAGACCCTGAAATTCCTCAACTTCTCCAAAAGTACCCAACGTACTTAAAAAATACGGGAGCTAAGTCTTACCCTGGTGGACTGTCATTGCAAGAAAGTATGGCCTCGGCCAAAATGAACCTCCGCTACTCCCGGTGTTTGCTTCTTTTGGGTTTCCCTAGGTCCAAAAAAATCTTTCTGGATGTCAGCAAAATCATTTGGGAAACAAAGTTTTGGGTGGAGGACGGTTTGAACACAATTCACATTTTTTCACTTGCCCCGCAAAAAAAAGGTCAAGGAGAGGTCGCAACCGTTTTGAATTCTCTGAGAAAAGGTGGAATGACCGCCCTTAGCAACGTCCCGCCTTACTGGACTCCAACCTTGATTTTTCTGGCCGAAACGAAAAACCTCAAAGATCACGGCCAAGGTCAAGATTCATATCAAAAATTCGATTCCT
>JAQIVE010005728.1:0-12460 GCA_034698285.1 Sminthurinus bimaculatus | reverse complement strand
CGATAGATAGAAAATTACTTCAAGAGTTAGGATCCCAACTTTTAAAATTAGAATAGTGTATTAATTTATCTTAGACGATTTATTTATTGTGTAATAAAATAATGAACTTGTTTGAATACATTTAAAATTAAATCGCTTCTATTTTCCAAATAAGTAAACTCTATTTGTGATACATTATCTATAAATAAGTTTGGCATCTAATTATTTTTGGGATTATGTTCCTATTTTTTTAATCTGAGAAGAAAAATAGGATGAGATCAAACTAATCTAAGTATATATCATTAAACTAGAATAGAATATACGGGCCAAAAGTCCTTTCCAACCTGTAATTTAAAGAACACCCAGAAAAAAATGTATATTACATCATTTGAGATTTTTTATGAAATTAAGTCCCACTCGATCCATTATCAATTTAATCCTTATAAATTTAATAAAATTAATAATTAAATTTATCATAAATAAGAATATTAGATATATCTGTCTTACTTCAAGTTCTTCCCCTGTGAAGACTTTAGCACAGTATTGACATGTGGTCCGACGAAGATTGCATGTGTAGCGGAGGTGATCTTCGAGAAGGAGTCTGGGAATTGAAGCTCCACATTGACTCGGACACTGCACCGCATCGAATCGGCAAGTATTGAGATGTCCCTAAAATTTTTAACAAATCGTCAAATATTATTATTGTGATTAAATAAATATGTCTGTCATTGTCATTCGCTATCGTTCATAGTACCTTAAAATATCGAAATATCGTACCATTAAAATATCCATAAATTTACCTCCCTTGTCGTTATAAATTTACTTTCATTACTATAGTTATATATGCATAATATACAAAATACATTGTTAAGTTTAAACTTGAACTTCTCCATCACTGCCTTGTTTTATACACTCCAGAGATGCATTGCAATGCATAAAATATACAAACAGCAATGAAAGAGTGCACGCTAATCGTTAACATCTTTAGTGTTTATACATGTACGTCTTGCGTCTATTATCAATGATGTCTGTCGGTATTCACAGTGAAAGTATGTGTGTGTAGTAAAAATGTGCATGCATACTTTTCAATTACTTCATTTGTATAATCGACAATCGCTTCATTACATTAACTATTTGACACGTTTGTGTTTCTTGTGTATTGTATTATATTATGCAGGCCGTGTATTGCATACAAATACATCATCAATCAATGAATATGTATGATGTATGATCAAGTCAATATATTATGTTTGTGATTTTTTCTTTACCTTTAATTTTCTCAGCTCATCTGACCAATTGCATCCATCTTTCAAATGAATGCAGTATACTGTTGAGCTCATTATGGCTTGTTCTGAGGATGAGGAGTCTGTTGTCAGCGCCTGTAAGAAAATAATAATAAACATGATCATAATGAGACATAAATCAAACTATGACGGATTCGTTTAATCTTTAATCGTCCTTTCTTTCATTTTATTTTTAGTATCATTTTCAATGCAAACTCTGTCTTTTTTACAAACACTGTGCCAGTCGATTAAAAAACATTCCTAAGTAATCAGTCGGTCATATATTGCAATAATATGTCAATTCTGTTGCTCATTTAGTTTTTCCTTGGGAAACCTCAGTTTAACCCAAATTATTACTATAATACTTATGTACCACTATTCCAGGATTTTTATTTCATTTCATAATATTTTTCCATCCCTTACATTCCCTTTCTCTCTCAATACGACTGTGGGTCCAACTACATAATATGTACAATACATATGTATACGTGCAGGTCTAAAAGACAAAAGGAAAAGATGCCTCATCGAGCAAGGAATGACTGTCTCTCCGCCCCCGCCCTTCCAGAAAAAAGGCAACAAGAAAAAGAAGCTGTAAAATAAAGTCTTCTGGAATTCTCATTGTAATCATAAATTTTTCTTCCTTTTTTTCTGTCTCCCTAATTTGAGGAAGATTTTATGTATACGCACATATTACATATAGAAAAATAGTTATCTACATATTAAATTTCAGGCAGGTTACATATAATATGAGTTGGGAACGGAAAATCGGTATTGACACCCAACCAAACGAATGTCCATAATAATACAACAGAATTTAGTTCCGCTCATCCTCAGGCATAAAATACCGGCAGACATTATCATATGTATAATGTATGTATGTATACCCAGATCCAAGATGAGTTAAAAATTTGGACTTTACATCATAATATAGACATAGACAGAAAAAAGAAGAAACTGAAAGACTCACGACTAGTTGAAGATATTCATATATAATGTGTAATAAGGAGGCTCATTGCTGCATATTACTTGGGTGAGTCCGCAACTCAACTTTTGGATGGACAGAGAATGAGAAAACCAGATGAATACATATTATTCATGTAGGTGAAAGAGAAAAGGAGGGAACAATAACAAGCAGCAATATTAGATTAGGTTCTAATACAGTATTTCCTGGATTATCCTTATACTTAAACGCCTATACAATATATTATGAATATTTTCAATGGTCCATTGCCTATTGTATTGTATTGTATTGTTAAGGCTCACCATCAAGCTCTAATAAAATCGACCGCCTCTAAAAACTCCCAAACTTAAAGACCCTCATCAACGAGGTGGGTAATTTCTGTCCGATTCCATTGATTTCAAATAGTTTTACAAATATATCTGTATGCACACACAAAAACAACCAGCTATGTAGAAGGGAAAAAAGGACGTCGGTCCAATTTCAATTTTTAAAACTGCATGCATATCTATGTATATGTGTACATTCACATTCATACACCTACAAGAGTCACAATAAGTCAAGAACAAACAATAACCAGTGAATGAGTGTTTCACTTATACCTTATATGTTCATGCTCTTAAAACCATCATTGTGTTTAAATGCATACATGCTTACATTCTATTTCTTTCTCACAGTGTCAGTGTATATAACTGTAGTAATTGAGCTATTTATTTTTGACGGCTCTGCTCTGAGTACAAAAATATTATGCTTCCAGTTCATACTGTACTCGCTATACAATATAACTACATATAGCCAAATCTAATGGAGCATTTCCAGCCCATTGCTATACAAGGAAACGGAATTTGAGGCAATTTTCGGAACCTCGACCGTTTATCCTATGCTAATTAGCCCTAAACAAACACAAATAATACACATAAAGTATAAAAAGACAGCTACAATCTACAATAGAATAATATGCTTCAATGAACTCATTAGAGATATTCATATTGCGCATCTTCAATGTAGGTAAATTGTCCGTGCCAAGGTAAAAATATTCTGCCTTATCAAAGGCTTTTACATAAAATCTTATTGTTGTTCATTCAGTTAATATAAATAAACCAGTAACAATATCTTGTTCTGGAAACTGTTTTGTTCCTAGTCTGCCTTAATTTTTCCTACGTTTTTATCCAGTTTTGTCTTATACAAATTTTGAAATGGATTTTCTAGTAGACAGTCAGTCACTTGATTTAAACCAGTCTCCGTTTCGTCTCTTTTACCTCCTTTCACTGTTTAACAAGTACACGTTAAGCTGTTGAAACAGCTTGACATTAATTTTGTGACTCCTTTTGTGCTGCTATACAGCTCCAAGCGATTTACATGCACGCCATAATTATGACATGTGAAACAAACAACAAAGACAAAGCACTTGGTTGGAACAATCATTTAAGCAATTATTACTTACTGTCATCACTAGCACTCTAGAGTCCCAAGTCAAGAGTATGTACAAATATAAATAATATTCTTCACACAATGTCATCAGCAATCATCTTCTTTGAACATACAAATGTGACAAATTATTAATATACATATTACTCTACAGTTTGTCGCTTGTATTTCACATTTTAGGTGTTCGTACTCGTACGTTGTTCAGTATTTCAAGTTCTAACCTACAATTTGAGCGAATAAGGTCCCAATACAAATTAGCTATTTAACTATTTAAGCATTCTACCATAAGAGATATTTTAAAAATTCATTTCATTCATCATCTTTAAGAATTCCGAATGCAAATGACAGGGACTGGAGGACCTAATTTTTCACTCAGCACCTCGACCGCGACCTCTAATAGATCGGGTCATAAAAAATTATATTCAAATCTACTGGACTTTCTATACGTTTAGTTTTTAACGACATTTTCAAAGTTTTAAATGCGTACCATGGTTTGGTCGTGAAGCTTCTATATACATAAATACTTATAGCATATACATACGATGGACATATTATATGATTGGTAACCTTCAATAGCACGGAGAAAAGTCAAGAAGGGAGACGGCAGTCAAACAGACAGATACACGGAGAAACAATGCCTATGCGTACGAACAATAAAGGTACTACGGTTCGACAGTTGTCTGGCATTTCCCCCGCTACCATTATACACGATATATGCGACGAAACCAGAACTTACAAGCAGCTTCATACATAAATACAACATGTATTCACTGCAAGTCATATTACGATTTTAACTTTTAACTGACGGACAACAACAACACAACAGCCATCACCACTACCAGATACATATACTACCACTAAAACATTCGTTCTTTATATAATATTGTAAAAGGTAACCCTGCAAAGTTAAGTTTCATCATGGATAGATATCCAGCTTTTATTTTCTCCTCATGTAGGTTTCCTGATACTGATTTTCCGCTTTGTACTTACGGAATACATAATATTATATGTATATAAAACGAAGGAGTACACAAATTTACATAGCTATTTACATACATGCATACATATGCACATATGTGTCTGGATGTAATATTATGGGTTGTATTGTTACTTTATGTTTTATGCGCGTTGCATTTCAGCTGCATAAAGGATTCTCTCCGTTTTTTGCGCTCGCCTCACTAGAATTTCCTCTCTCACTCAGCTCACAACTCACACATATGTATAAAGAAAATTGACTTGGGTACTAAACTGCATATCCCTACTTACTTACATACGCTTGACGCTTTTATTCATAAAGAAGTTGCCCACCTACGCTTTTATCGAGCAACCAAAACCAAAATGTTGAATGTGTAAATGTTACTAAATACATGTATACAATATGGAATGTCCATATGCAATACATATGTATGCACTGTCTGTACATATTATCAAATATGACTCACATATAAAATATTTGAGTTTTTGAGTACCTATCTGTAGATAGATCCTATCCATACCATGTAAAAACTATACAGATTTTGTAGATCTTAAATGTATTTAGGTACCTATGATCATGTAAAATTTCTCAGTCTCTGTTTGTAGCATTAAAACTACAAAGGGCAAGTAATTCAGTTTCCCGATCCTTACAATTCACAATATCCATCTCTCTCTCTCTCACCTGCCTGCCAATATGTGTTTCGTGCGATGTGTAATATTTGTACAATACAAACAGACGTTCAAACACACGGACATTGCACTACAATCTGTCATCATACACTGGCAAACAATGAGGACATATGCGTACAAATATGTGTGCAGTGTGCTCACAGATGTATAATATGTGTTATATATATATCTATACAGCCCTTTGAAGCTTTGAGGAATGGCCGTGAATACAACAGGGAGGAAACAGAGGTTAACTAATAAGCTTAACTAACCAGGGTGAATTAGTTGAGTGAGTGGTACATATGAGTTTATTTGTACTCAATTCATGGTAGTTGCTCAAAGCCCAAAGTTACCCCTCTCTTCATATCACGAGCATCTGAGAATTCAATCCATATAATAATTCTGTGTGGAGTGGATATCTTTTTTTGTACCGAACGACGAACAAATTTCGACAAATGAGAGAGAAAGAAAAAATGATTTGATTTTATTGTAAAAAAAAGAATCCAGGATCCATGTATATATCCTGTTTCTTTTGGCTTAGTTGTTTCATGCTGTGTGTCTTTGTGTAAAATGCAAAGCCTCTGCATTTGATTAAGTATAGAGTAAATATAAAATATCTCGAATGTACGCAAAGGCATCAAGCAAACTATGTAATAACATAATGTATCATATCAAATGTATGAGCATAGAGCTACATACATAAAGACAAATAGGTACATGGCAAGTTCAATATTACAATTTTTTTAAACTAAAAATATCAATGATTATCCATATCTATGCATACATAGTTGATGGCAAGTAAGAGCACAGAACAAAACATAAGTTTATAAAATAAACTTTACATAATGCAAGTTTATATATACAAAGAGAGCAAAGTGACTAAGAGAGGTATTACTGCGTGTATATTAGATAGAGGTAGCTTATACAACATGTGATGACTTCAGATATGATTGGTTATACTCAACACGTTTGAACTTCGTTCCAGACTTCTTCTCAACAATAACAAGAAGGAAAGAACCCTTCAAGAATACTAATTTCAATTCTCTTTCCTCCTTTTCTTCATTCTCTACTGTGGACTGTGTTCCCTCGGAACTTCATCTCGTGTTCTTTTCTTCTCTGTGAAGGAACCACAACCACATATTATGTTTAAGATGAATATCATCCTATCATTTGTGTTTATATCTATCTACCAAGTCATACACAATACATATACACAATGAATATTATGCATACATAGATAGATATGTAATGTGAACTTGAGAGAGGTACGAGATGAGTAAATATTGTTACATCTTAAACAAAGGGAGAGAAGAGTAGACAGAAAAATCTATATATATATGCTGAATTTCATGCCCACCTATGTATTTATATCTATATGGGTACATATTAACAGATAACAATATTAAACCACCATAATAGTTTAACTGCAGTTTTTCGCAGGGTGCTATGATGTTAACTGTGAAGGCTAATGAGTCATGATGATGATGATTTCTACTTAAATCACCATTACTTTGAACAAACTATACCATGAGGCATGAGGCATATATACCAACAATAACATGTATATAGAAAGGTGTACAAAGAGGCATACAGATACTAATACTTATATCTATCCGAAGAATTTTCTTGTAGCTTCTCTGTCAATTACATGCCTCGTAAAAATATTAAAAAGCCAACGTAATTGGTGATGCATACATATTATATACATATCCACACATTACACATATGTGTTACGTTACCTATATATGTATCATATTAGGTACCGACAGATAACAATAGTTTTAATGCTCCATCTCACCTCTATTATTGAAATATCTCAAAAATATCACGTATTAGCTAATGCGAAATCATAAACACAAACTTGGGTGCAAATGTTTTATGCCTTGTAAATATTTCACAAGACAATTTCTAAGGTACTCTCGACTTGTATATATAATAAAATATTTTAAGACATCATCTGTTCTTTTCAAAGATTTTGGGTATATAAAGGCAATAACAACTCTGCACCACATGAATACATTATACCGAGTGAAAAAATGATGGACGAAAATAGTTTGTGAACTTGACAATGAAAAGCATACTGATATACCCCTTTTACATGTAGATGAAGTATTGGTATTCTTTCAATTTTAAAATACTTGTATACAAAATACTTGTTCTTTAATATCAACCACGACCTTGCTTAGTACATTTTATTTGTGCAAAACACACACGGGTTTTATGTTTGTAAAATCAGTCTCACGTTGATGTTAGTTAGGAGCTATTAAAGAGTCAATGGAACGCATCATGAATTTTCGTACTTCATTATTTATCAACAAGTGTGCAAATGCTATTATATTATGTGTACATAATAATATACTGAAAGGACAATAAAATTCTCTTTTCTTATAATATTATGATATACTGCCTTTATCATAGAACAAGTGTGGAATAAAATTTGCGTGTAGAGTCACATGGTTCAAAACCATGGTTATCTATGTTTAACATTATTTAAATACCCAGCTGGTCAAGTATAATACGATTTGTTTATAAAAAGACACAATTAACGGTTTTGATCATGTACAATGCTGTCAAAAACATCAAGTGTGAAGTAAAAATAATCGTCAACAGCCTACCCCTTGATTACTGTCTTTCACTCCTCTGTGTGTATGCGGCAACATATTATTGTTGCTGTATTGTATTAGAAAATACGACGACCTTTTCCCATTTTGTTTATTTGAGTGATTCTATTGATGAAGATAACTCACACTTGAAGCTCTTTTCAAACTGTCCTCAAAGGGGTTAAAAGAAAGAACACTTTATGGCAATAATATGTCTCTAGTACCTATATGTAATATGTACTACCTTTATATGACACGTCAAGTTTTCAATAAACATGCTCAGCATGTTCACATCACCTACATTGGAACTGTAAAAATCCTAATTTTTGACCGCACAATATGACTCATTCTAAACCAAACCATCGCAACCTAAAAAATGGATGAAGTCACAGGTGGAAAGCTTCAGTAATAGCTTTTTTTCGAATTCCAACTACAAAAAAATCATTGCATCTTATCTTTTTTTCGTTTACATCAAAGTACAACATACACATAAACCTTGGCTTATGTACCTATTACCTATTACTTATCTACCAAGAACATTAAGCAGCAGTAACAACAATCATAATTCCAAAAATAAAGAAAACAATTTTCTTTATTTTTGGTAAAAACAAAAACAAACAAGCATGAGTATTACAAAGTACAACTAGAAACGAAAAATGTCAAGGGATTACTTTGATTTGAGCCTTGTAATTATAGTATTTGTGACTGAATAAAATCCTTGTTAATCCTTATCTTAAAGTATTCATACATACGTTTATCGTTTATGTGTTTATAATATCTCTGAAGGAAAAGAATATTTTTTTTGAAATATGCTATTTATACCTTGTACAACTATTTTCATTGACTAAAATTCTAAGCCTGTTTATGAATCACAAACCTTTCATTATAAATACACACACACACACACTATACAGTTTTGTTTTTGTACTAATCATTCATGTGCACACACAGTATACACATGGGCGGATAGAATATGAGAGGCTTGTTAAAGGCACCATAGTGGATCATTATTCTATTATACTTTGAAATGTTTGATGAAGGGTTTCATTGTCTTTTCCCTGTCTACTTATACTTCCTCAAGATTATCAAACAAACTATTATAATACGTTATGTTCGTCTCTTATCAAATACTGATAGGATTTAATGTACATCAAAGGTTTGCACATGTATAGTTTCCTCTCAATAATAAACTTTGGAACAAATACAAATACATAGTTCTTGAAAACTACGATAATGTCAAATAATATTACATGTATGTGGTACTCTTTTTATCATCAAAACATTCCCACTGTCAAGAAAGATCAACGGATATGAAGAAATTGGGAGAAATGTGAAGCACACGTAACTTGAGAACTTGAGCTGATACGGAAAACCAATAATAAAATGACAGAGACATCAAAATAGATTTTATACTGGTGGAAAGTGAGGGTAAAATAATATTTGAAGGAGACTGATAAAAGACCAACGTGAAACGGTATATTTTTTCCTCCAAAAGGAGTAAATACAATGCCCGCTTTTATAAAAAGAACCAATTTCAATACGTTTCAAAGGGTTGGGAGTTGGGAGATGATAGAATTCTCAATAGGTACCTCAAATGACATTCCGTCAATGATAATACAAGAATTTTGTAATATTATATATCTAGACTGTAGACGTTGATCGAAAATGAGATTATTTAGTTTAATATAATTAAGTAACACCGAAGAAAATTATATTGAATGAAATTATTTACCTGAGAATAGCTTGGGGATTTTTGGCCACTTGAAGCAGAGCCTGTAGTTGTGGATTCACTGCATATAGCAAAATAAAAAATAGATTTCACACATTAATATTTAACAGTCACATCAAGATGATAGTAATAAACAATAAAAAGAACAAGAAGAAAATCTAATGGTGGAAAAAATGTTAATGTTATAAGTGAAAATGAAAATATAATGATCTCTCATGACATGATGGCAACAATATTTGAATACATTTCAAAGACAACACAAACATGTCATGTTTAACGTAAAAGTATGTTATGTACATATTAGTAAATACACACTAAACTTACACTAAACTAGAAAGCTGATGTTCTTTTACAAACCTTCTGAAGTTACCAAAGCTTAAACCAGCAACCGGCATGATGAATAAATATTGCGAATGATATTATTGCGAATCAAATAAACGAATTAACGACACGCAAAGCCAATGACGAAGACACTGTCTCTTTTCCTTATGTATACGTAAATTGTAAATATCGATAGCGAGATGATTATAATGTTGTTTATAAATTATGATTGAACTTTCCTTCTGCAGCAATTATGATTGTTATTAACATTGATGAATATTTTCATTCTGAAAACGAAGGTAAAAATTCTGTCCCAAAATCAAAACTTGAAATTTCGATCGTTCTTGAGCAATATCAAGATATGAAGAAAATGAAGACGGGAAATACTTTTGATGAGTATAAATGTACTTTAGTCAATTAACAATTAAAGTTGACAATAACAATAATAGCCTTGTTTTACTTTTTCCACTAGAGTAAATGCACGACATACACACATTTAAAACTTAAAACTGAAGCACGAACTTGTTTTCTTTGTAAGTATGTAACAACGATTATTATTACAAGTTTCAAAATGAGTTATGTATCCTCACACATTTCTGATTTACTTAATTCAACGAAATGCAACATTTAATGCTATACTTAAGTAACGCACGAAAATAATGTTCATATATATATAATAATATGTGGATCAAATAGAAAATAACATAAATAAATAAAAATAAATAATCCACAACAACAACACGACACGAACAGAAGAGGGAGAGAATTCAAGTTGTTCTTCACGCGTTCTAATTTTCAGTCAGCTTTAGCAGCACTTAAGTACAACAGAAACAAAGTCAGCATATTATTCAGTAATTCAGTATTGAGGGAAAAAAGAGAATCAGCAGTGGTTTTTTGCAACTTTTCAATAATAAGAAGAAGACGAGTAACTAATACAGCTACCACTGTTATATAAGATACTGACAGGGGATGAAACCACGTTTACTACGTACAATAAATAATCCACTTGTTCTTTGACTGTGTATAATATTTCTTTAGGCACTAGGTTACGGTTAATGCAGTTTCTTTATGTTGTATTATAATATTGTATGTGTATTTGTATAGTATATGAAAATGGGCTAGTGAGCTCACGACTTACTCACACTCTTTCCTTCCACTGTGTTTAAAAAGACTTTAAAGTAAAGCAAACTCAAAGTGAACGTGAAATACACGGCTTAGTGTTGTTCTCAGCTTGAAAACCAACCAGAGACTGAAGACTTGATAACTTTTACACTTGGGATATACAGCGAGCGAATGCAGCCGAGTCACAGCCAAGCAGTTTAAATATATGAAACCCCAAGATTTTTTTTGTCCGTACATCTACCCTCACCGAGCGAGAGCCAACGTATGGTACTGGTATTGAACACAACTACTTACTTTACAGAATACTAACTTACTTTAGAAGCAGACTGATTGAGAGTAAGAGCAATAGAGCAAAGGGAGAAAGAAGTAGATAATAATAATAATGTATATTATGCATACATAAAGGAGGGGAAAGGTTTATTTATTCTGTAGTTACATACATATAAGTACGCTCAACGCATCTAGTTTCTTATATCTTACCAACGCACATGTAATAATAATAATATATGGTATTATCATCGTCTATCTGCTTTATCTGCGTGTACTGTGTATGTGTGTATAAAGCAGAAGGTAGACAGTTGGTTCTTAAAGTCTCCAGAGTCCAGAAAGTAATAATACAATAAGATGTGTGGCTCGAGCCCAAAAAAAGTCCCAGGTGCTCGTATTTTACTTTGACCAGGGAATCAACTAAATAATAATCAGTATGCAAAAGCATCAGTTTCTAATTCAGCTATGTATGCATGTATGTTGCATAGAGGTTTATTATATTAAATTAATGTATATTTTTTCAATGCACAATATACTCCTTTCTTTATTTTCATTTCACATTCAAAGCTCATCAATCCATCTGTCTTCCCTTATGAATTTTATATCGTTTAATAGTATTATATTATGGGGGAGCTAAAGAACAAGCCGCATTTTAATATTGATCATGTGTATGTATGTGTATGTATAAGTGACTTGAAATCATATTCGTAAGTCTCCTTTTCATATTGCGTATGCATTATGCATATGCAAATTAAAAAAACTAGAGCTCAATTGAAACCCTATTTAAATCTTACCGTTTTGTCTCCGCAGTATATTGAGTGTGTGAATGTGTGAGTATGTGGTGCTTCTGGGGGTAAGACATGTCATTAAGTTGTATCCACATGCATACTGTACCAGAAATAACACTTCAATGAAAGTAATGAATTGGATTAAAAAGTGACAAATTTTTGTAGGATTTCGTTTAGGAGTTATGAACTTTGAAAAGCAGTATACATAAATGTAAATCGAACAAACCAATTAAATATGTATGCATATAATACATTTATAATGTATAGTGTGCACATTTTTAATGGCTTAGCATGAATGTAAAATAGGTAATAACTTTATTTAGTTAAAAATCCTAAGCTTT
>JAQIVE010005727.1:0-12460 GCA_034698285.1 Sminthurinus bimaculatus | reverse complement strand
GCGAGAGAGAGAGGGAGAGAGAGAATAATGTTCATCGTGCTGAAGGAATGCTGATGATGGCCATTAAACTCCTCGGCTTTACACTTCATTTAAATTAATATATAAATAGATAGATATTTGAGGAGATGGAGATTGAGATGGAGAGGCGGTGAAAGCGTTGAAAGTACATGGAGAAAGTAGCTATACATACATACATACATACATACAAATTCGGGTTGTGGCGTAACTCAACTGTGTTTTGTCACTGAATTGAATGAGGAGGCCCAGAGAAAGCACAAGAACCAAATATATATACACATAAGGGACGGAATAAACCGGCAGCGGAAACCATTACGGTCAATGGGCACATTATCGTAAGTGTTTTCACAATTTGTGGCATTCTTGTCTGGAATTGCAAATGTGATTACCATTACGTTGCATTGCATTACAGTATACAGTAAAGTACGTTGCATTGCATGAGGCTCTTCAATACATATAATCTTGAGCCATTCTACAATAGTAGTTACGTCTGTTGTTCCCACTTTCGCCACTTTCTATTTACCCTGCTTTCTCTTGGGCAACTTTCGCCACAATACCATACAACACAAAACAAAGACAAAGACAGCGGCAATGACAGTTTATATGTATGTAAAATGTACAAACAGCGAGTCGACAACGACGAGACGACGACGACGGCTTTCACCCCTCCTTTATGGTATAATTTAAATGTATATTTACATTTATATTTACATTTCCATTTCTTCGCCTTCCGCCTTGTTTCCCTTTGTTCCCCCCGAAACAAATGGGTCACAAAGACAAAGGCAAAGCAAAATGTACAATGTACAAATACAAGAGCAAGTACACATCAGGAATTTTGCAAATGCTTAAAATTTTAGCGTCTCGGTTTATGTTCATGTTTATGCTCAATCTTGTATAATATGCTGGGCTCAACTTTCTCGGCATTTTCATCAATCAGGATCGGTCGTTTTGCGTACATTTGAGCCGACGGGCCAATTAACTCGACACCCGGGCAGACAGTATGACAGACAGACAGACCGGCAACTAATTTCATTGACAATTGACAAATCCACCGGGAGATTTATTATTTTGTGGTAAACTCGTAAATAAATTGACATGGTCCCATAATCCGGGGGTTGAGTTGCCTATTTATGTATGTACGTATCGTATTTGTGATATGATAATCTGCCTAGACTGGGACAAATGGTCGGATATGTCCCCGGGATAAAAAGTGGATCAGATTCAGAGTGTCGGGCTATCGATCTGGATTTTCCAGCTCCTCCAGTTTTTTCGACATGACGTATCGATTTATGTATGTATGTATGTATGTAAATTGCCGATCCTTTAAAAAACTTTGTTTTCAAGAAAAGAAAGTACTCGAGTAGAAAAGCTAGAGTTTGGTTCCTTGTGCCTAATTAATTAACCGAGAGAAAGCGAGCTTTCTCCAGACTTTCACCGGCTTTCTATGGTAGATATATTTTTATTTTCAGATTTTTTATGTGTATTTTATGCTTTTCTTGCAATTATTTTGCTTACTCGTTTCTCTCAGCTCAATTTCACTCCCCAACTTTCACCTCAATGACTGACTGACTGACTGGCCGACGGACAAAAAGTGCTCATTATCTATGTATCCGATGGCAAAAGAAAGCATTTTTGATACTACAACTTTGAAGGCAGTACAATTTACAAGGGCCAGGAAGACAAGATTCTCGTGATTGACACGAATCTGAAACTGAGTCCACGTCCACGTCTATGAATACAAAGGAAAAGATGAAGAAGACGACGAAGAAAAAGCAGGAGAAAGGGAGTGAAAGTGAAAGTATTCCATGACAAAGAGACGTCTGGAGAAAATAAAAGCTCAGCAGGAACTCAAGGACTTTCTACTCCTTGTTGTTGTTCATTGTACAGCAGTCAGTCAAATTGGTGGGTTTGAATTGAAGCGTTCAGCCCAGGCTAATTCAGCCAACTCAACTCAACTTGACGGCAGGAGACTCAAATTTCTACGGTGAAGTTGGGATAGAATTTTCTTGTGTATGATATGCTATGGTATGATACGCACTAGGAAAATAGATGGAGAAAGTAGATATTTTGGCGTCTAGTTTACATTTACAGTTTACCCTGTATTTTCCACCATGTATTAATATGTATGTGTGACACATGTTCATGTTCCATGTTCATCCTCTACTTTTGAGCCCTCCAGTTTCTCCACTTTGCATTACCCGGCATTCCCCGACTTTCGCCTCGTCTCACAGGACAGGAGCAGGAGGAGGATATGATAGTAATTTAAGAGGATTTAATTCTGCACTCTCATTCTCTCCTCTCGTTTTCGAGTCGAGTCGAGCTAAGTCGTCGTCGTCTGCTCCTGCTGATGTTGATGCTGCTCCTCATTTTACAGGCAAAATAGCAGAGAAACGACGGAGAAAGCTAGAGAAAGCAGGGTCTAGAACAAAACTAGAGAGAGAGAGAGAGAGAGAGAGTCGTAATCCTAAGCTCCTTTTATTCTCCATCTCCACTTTCACTCCTGCTTTCACTCGTGCTTTCACTTTCACTTTCGCCCACTGTATGTCTTTAGCCCGAGTATTTTCAACGAGGCACAATCTCACCATCTCACTTTCACACTCACGTTCTACATACACATTCTACTCTCATTCTCATTCTGATTTTGATGCAGATTCCGATTCCGAATACCCGATTAAGATTCCACGACGATGACGACGATGGTGCATTTTCACTTGTTTAATATCTAATCAACATGATGTCGACTCGAGTTAAATTTAAATTTGGTCCACTCGTCATCCTCATCGTCATCGTCATTGTCAAGGCGTTGATGAGAACTTTGGTCCAATTAAAAAGGTGTCGATTAACTACCTTGATTATACATAAATAAATGTACGTACTGCATTTATTGAGTTAGTATTTTAGTACAGAATTTCGAGAATTTCAACGTGATCATGTTGAAGCAGGAGTTGAATTGACTAGGCTAAAATTTATAAGCCAATAATTAATAAATTGCTATTTATTATTAATTATTCGCTTTACTTTTTCAATTTCCATTGTACGAAAGATCTTTCCACCAAGAAAAAAGAAGGGTTTGGAGTCTGGGCCATAATTTTTATTTATTGAAAGGGAATCAACATTTAATTAGTGGGAAAACTGGAGGACGGGCCATAAAATGGATAAATGGAAGCCAAAAGCTATAGTAAAAATTACGTACAAAAGTGTATAGTGTATATATACTCATGTGTTGGTGGTGATGAAAATGATGATGATGATGATGATGAAGATGTTGGGAAAGAGAGAGAGGAAGCTCTTTTGTTCCATTTTTACTGGAGCCTGATGAGAAATATGAGACTCTTTCCAGGTTATTCATTTATGCACAACATATTTCCCACAGGCTTTTATTACCCGGGTAAAATGGGCTTCGTATATAGACACATACTTTATACACATACACACATGCACGCACTGCATGGAATTGATTAATCCCTTTTGCAATCATCCTTCAAGATTTTCCATCCTTACTCCTCTCTCTCTCTCTCTCTCTCTCTCTCTCTCGCTCTCTCTCTTGGCTTCATTACTCGCTTCTCTCTCTCTCTGTCTCTCTCTCTCTCCGGCTTTCTTTCTGACTTTCTCTCTCGCCTGGGAAAAGTATCGATTAAAAATGGAAGCCAACTCGAATGTACGTGTACATGTACATATAAAACGGGCATGAAAATTGAAACTGGAGCAGAGAGAACAGAAGAGAGAATCAAAATCAAAACTCAACCGCACGAGCAATGTATTATACATACATACATACACGTAGTCAGCCACACATCTTCTGCATTCATACGGGAATTTCCCCAGTCATATTGACATTTTTATTGATTGACAGACAGACATCCCAGCCAGTTTTCCCAGAGTCAGAATCCCCGAATTTGAGGTAAAGCTTTGTATGTACATTGTACATTGTACATACATCGTACAAAAGAAAAAGACGGCGGTTTAATGATCTTTTTGGCCTCTCTGTTTTAACATTTAAAAAACGCCTCAAATTTTACTTTCTTCATGCTTTCTCCAGAGAAACTTCCTCCAAATTTAAGCCAAGCCATAAAAACAAGAAAATTTGACAAGGTTTTATACAGTGGCAAGTTTTTGGTGTAATATTACATGTATCTTTTGTTTTAGATTTTTGACCTAGACTGACCTAGATGACCTTTCTTGTTTTTTAAAAAAAATCTAGAAGGAAAGCAAAAAACCCGGTTTGTGACCTCCTTCGGTTTTTTAACTGCGTAAAACATCTGTCCGAGGCCGTACTTAAGAATGATGAGTCATGTGGTTGAAATTGAAGCTGAGAGAAGAGAAGCCCATGCAAAAAATAGATGGAAAAGTTGACAAGATCTTTTGTGTGTACAGAACCGTTTTTGGCTGAATACTTTTGGATGTTGATGGAAAAGCTTTTACTTTTTTGCTCTGTACTCTACTCTTTTTACTTGTCTTGTCTTGATCTCATCTTTCGATTGATTACCCGGCTTTTTCACCCGGGCAACTTGAACGAAAATGGAGAGGGAACGGGTGCATTTATCCACCGAATTTTGGGCTCATTGCTCATCCTTTATGATACAATACTTATCGCAGTACACAGTACAGACGCAGGTTTGATATAAATAATGTATGACGGGTTTTAACCCGGAATTAGTTTCTGAATTTCCATGTACTGTCTAAGTATATTTAGTGATATATATATATATACACACACACACACACACAAATAGTGAGAGTGCACTTTGACCCCTATTAAAGTTGCAGGATAGGTGACCACGGGGATTACAGTCATGGAGAATGGATGATGGAGAATGGAACAAGAAGAACACATCAAAGTTCCAACTCTTGTTAAAAGGCTTTCAGGCTTAAAAACTATGCTGGAGATTATTATTTTCTCATTCTACTACTGGAAAATACAGAAAATCCGTCCCTGCTTCAACTTGAACCTGGTCAACGTCCAGAAAATTATAAAATGTCCAGGATTCGCGCATTACTTCGTATATGCAGCGGTCAGACAACTTTCTTCAGTGTATTTTGAATACTTTTTGAAATTCTCCAGGAAAAAAAAAGAAAAAAACCCATTTTATCTACATACTTTCTTTTTTAATGTCCCGCCCTTGAATTTCGATAGTTAGTGTTTCGATGGCGCGAGCATAGAATTTTGTACGGAAATTATTCCATGTTTTATCTATACATGATATAAAATTGTATTGATATTCATGCATGTGTGTATGTGCACTGTGCACAGTGAACTGCTGATGACAGACTCGATGAATGTGTCCAAAACAAATGGAGAAAGTGTCCCGGAGAACGTATCATGGATAACAAAGTAGGAGGGAGCCGTATAACTGACAGGGATGAGACAGGGACAATATTAACCCACATTAACGATCCCCCCTAGAAGATATATACATACAGACACCCGCAATTGCATTGTATATATTATTATATACATTATTAATCCATGTGCGGAGTGGAAATGAGCAAGTTTGTTGGAGCGGAGAGAAATGGTGATGCTGCTGCTGCTGTTGATGATGATACTCCTGATGAACTCGTTGTTGGGTGGACACAAAGAGAAGAGAGAGATGACTGCCTGCTCCTACTTTTACTTTAACTTTCCCCCCAATTTATTATTATTTCGTTTGTAATGGGGGAACAAAGGAGACGGGCAACAAAAACAGCTCTTCACATACATACATACATACAGACATACGTGCTTTTATTTCTATAATATATCTACAATATGCATCATCATCATCATTATTATGTATCATCACATGTGATTGTCAAAAAAGTTTGCCCAAAACTGGATGAAAACTTGCACATCATCATCATCTCCATCCCATGCCATGCCATGCCATGCATAAGTACTCACAACTCACAATCAGACTTTCGCCAGCAAACTCAACTCGAGTAAAGTAAATACTAAATACTAAATACATACATAAATACATGGGGCTGAATAAGAGAGTGGATGAGACAGCCAGATAGTTTTAACTAGTCAGAGTGAAGAATAATGCCGGGAGGGCTGAAAACTGAAACTGAAAACCCGGGAATTTATTCTGTATCAAATACTTACATACATACATACAGACGACTTTCAAACTTGTTTCCCTCCCTTTTATCCATCTAGTCCATTGTACTATGTATGTATTTATTTATTTATTTATTATTGTGGACATGAATAATCTTGTCAGTTACAGGAGTCCAACCTTTTCCATGTCCGTTGTCCACTACATACATACATACATATGTAGTTTACGACCAGAGTAAAAATAAAAACCACAGATATCCTTTATTTATATATGCATACATACATTATGTAGACATACACAGAATATTTTAGTCTCCCTTAGAAAAAAATCATGTCAAATTTCCTTGAAAATTTGGCGAGATTTCAGATGAAGATTGACAATTTTGGTTTGAGATTTGCATTAAAATTCAAATTTCGACAAAAGTCGACCAAAATCCTTTCGAGATTTTTTCGAATTGTTGAATAGATTTTTTTTTCCAAGGTTTGGTTTGTTTTAAAATTTCTGACCGCTGAATTTTCCACAGCAAAGTAATAATAATTTACCCAAAAATTTCCGAATGAAAATCCCGGTCAACATTTTGCCTGCATTTTTATGCATAATTTTTACCGCGTGTGATATACCTAAACATATGATCCAAAAAATGGTCGTTGGATTGAAAAATGAGGGGAAATGCCCGGATTTTTAATTAAACAAAGTAACTAGACGAGAGGATTCATCTGCTCTCAACAGCAGATGACTGAATCTCCATCTCGATTTGTCTCATTCCTCATCTTTCTCGCTCCACGCTCCACTCTCTTTTTCTTTCCAGCTCATCCAGCTCCTTGTTTTCTGGATAAAAAAAGGATAGGAAAAGGACGAGGAACACAAAAAACCCCAAGGTCTATGTGTATGTGTAATGTGTAGATAATATACAACAATAAATATATCCCCATATTGTGCTTCTTTGGGCGATGAAGAAAGTTGTGAGCATTTGTGTGTGTGTGTGTATGTGTGTGTATGAAAAGAAAGTAAAATTAAAAGGATCCATCACATTCCACATTCGAGGAACAAACAAACAAACAACGCCAACTACCATCTCCACATGTTATATAACACACAGAGCAGCTTCCAGTTTTTCGAGCCTCTCTCTCTCTCTCTCTCTCTCTCTCTTCCCACTTTGTCTTCTTGGTCCTCTTCATACTTTTCCATATACATATGTTCACTCATATCATACTCGTACTTGTACTCTTATATTATACTCTGTGTCTTGTTTCATTTCTCCAGCTCAAACTTTTCCCTTTTTTCCTCCCCAAGAATTAGCTGCTGCTGCTGCTGCTGGAGAAGTATAAGAGTATAGGAGAGAAATTGAAATTGGAAATGAAAGTGCGGCTGGAGCACAAGGCAAGGCAATTCAACTCAACTCAACAAAACTGGTGGATGGGGAACAGAAGGAATAAGATGAGGAGAGAAGATGCTGAAATTTTGCCTCTTTATAATAAAATGGAGCTCCTGGTGAAATATTATCGTCCTATGTGTATATATATGTGTGTGTACTCTTCTTGTGTTGAAAAGGGGCTAAAAAGGCCCAAGACATACATATGCATACATACATACATGGAGTAAGAGTCCCATGTTAAAATTTGCGGATGGAATATGTAAGGAGAAACGCAAATAAATCCTCCTCCAACTCCTGGACAACTTTTCCAGCAGCAGCAAAAGAAAATATTGTACACTATCCATATACATACATATATGTATAGACTATAGAAACAAGGGCTGGAACTGGAACTTGTCTTGGCCACCACCACCACCACTGCAGGCACTCGACTCCTCTCCAGTCTCCTCTCTCCAGTCAACCTACTCTAACCTTGGACTCACATGTAAATGCAAAATACGTAGAATAATGTCCGTATAAAATATCCCACGTTTGTATGTATGTATGTATGTATCTGCGTATATTTTATGTATAATGTGTATAGTGTATACAGACGACGATTTGACAAGGACCAAATCAAACCGAACCGAAAACCGAATTCGGTGCATATGCTGAATACAGACAGACAGCATTGAGAACAGAGAGAAATCTCCAAGTTGGAGTTGGAGTTGTAGTCCGTAGTCCAAGTCCTACACAAGCCATTTATATTCACAAAACTTGTCTAATCTCTTTCTGAACTTTCTCTCGCCTACTTTGTCCTCCTGTTCTTGTTCTTGTTCTTACTTTGTCCTGCCTTCCTGCACTGGCTTTATTATGTCTTTGTCTTGGTGCTTTCTCTTTCGCCCTTTCTCCGGCTCTACGACTACTTCTTCAAGCTGCAAACTTTTGCTGTAGAGTCGAGACAGAATAATGGACGCAGTTCAAAACTCAACATCCTGTACAAGGACAATGACCGGCCCGATTCCCATTTTATGTGTGTACATTGTACATTGTACGTACATCTGGTTTTGATTTTCCCTTTGACTTTGATTCCAAATCTCATTCTGAATACATAGAAATACATGCAGTACTATCGAGTCCATACTATGGTTTTTTGTTTTACAATATTTTGACAAGATTTTGTTCCAGGGCAAACTTTTGGCCAATTCAACTTTTCCACCATTTTTTGCAACTTTTCCAACACGAAAAATTTTCATTTGCTTCAAAAATGTAAAAACAATTTCTGTAAATAAAGAAAATTTGAATCCAAATTGATTTATCGATTATACATGTAAGTACGATGAAGAATTTTTTTGAGTGTCTTTGTCTAGACTTAACACCCCTTTTTTGTATAGCCTACAGGTTTATGCTCATAGCACATGTGACCATTGACCATGTAGAAGTGTAGATAGATGAAGATAAATTGTCGTCGTCATCATAAAATTTATACATATACATACATACATACATACATACATACATACATTCTTCTTCTTAATGAAGACTGAAGAGCCGGGACATTTTTCCCCGGGTAAAAAGATGGGACGCCACTGAATTGGGATGTAAAGAAAAAATTGAGTGGAGAAAGTAAAAAGAAAGGACGATAGATAGAGAGAAATTGCAAGGTAATTAAGTGGGGAGTAAAACTACATACAAATGTATGCATGTACATTGTACATATATCCATAATCCATAGGTATGCATTTGATGGATGAAGAGAAGATGGCCGAGAGAACATGACGTGAGTGCGTGATAACGTTATTAGTCGGAGCAGGAAGCTCTCCAACAAATATCTACATCCACCCCGATCTCGGGTCTCTCTTTCTCTACACACACTCAATCTACTCACTGGAGAAAAAAAGCTTCCAGAGCAGTGCAAAACTCCAGCCGAGCTCATCCAAACATCACTTTCACCATGTATGTACCATCTCCGTCTCTACCACTTTCACGTTCACTATCTTCATCTTCATCTTTTTTTCTCCCGCTCATCCATTCATTCACTTTCTCCAGTTTCTCCAGCCCTGGATTTTGGATTGAACTGGATATGGGACGAATTGGATCACATCGCATCGCATCCCAGGATAGGATAGGATAGGATAGAAATGCATTATTGTCTGTTCAACCCCTGCAGATAAATGGATGGATAGATTCCCTTTATATCTATGTGTATACACAGCACATTCATTCGTATGTGTGTACATACAATCAAGCCGGAAGGAGACAAGAACTTGAAGCACTTACGAAAAAACTAATGGATTAAGATAAAATGGCGCCTGTCCTTCCTCAGACTGATGAGACAGACAATGACAATGAGGACAAAAGATGCAGATATCACCATGAAGATGATACGTATGATATGATACTGTAGAAAAAAGCAAGGAAAAATTGGGAAAAGCTCGAAACTTGCTCAATCAGCAATTTTTTTCAACATTCAAAAAGTGTTTTGCCATGTATATGGGATTTTAAAGCATTGCTAAAGTTGGACGCCGCTCAGTCTCAGTCTGTCTCCATCATCATCATCCTACTCATTAGGACCGGGGAATTTTCGGCGGATTTTGGAGTTGGAGTTAAAGTAAAATTTAGTGGGGAAAAAGCTCAAGCTGTGGGGAGAGAGTTTGAGAGAGAGAGAGAGAGAGAGTTGGAGTTGGAGTGGAGTAAAAGTGTGAAAGTGTGGAGCAAGTGCTAATCATGGTCAGCACTGCAATTAGGAGCAAATGTACAAACTTTCTCCGGCTCTCTGGTTCACTCTGTTTTAGCTACGTGGAGGGAGGTATATTAGTGCCTACGGAATGAATCTACCGCCGTTTTTGTCGGCACAACTCACGTCAGCAGAGAGAGAGACGGAGAGAGAGAGAGAGAGAGAGAGAGAGAAAGCAGACAGCGTAGGAGGTGGAGGAGTAGAAAGGGATCCGGTGTCTCTTTCCAGCGCACTTTCACTTTAGTTTTGTTGTTAGTTTTGGCTTTATCTCTTTAGCTGCGACCAAACCAAACCAAACCAGCAAACCCATGGAAAGGAACGGAGCTAAATGGAGCCAACGGAAAAGCCAAAACCAAACAGAGAGTCAAGTCAAGGGAAGGAAAATGAGAGAGCCAAACCCAGGGCGCCGTTTCATTCATCACGGGGAAACTTTTAATCTTTTAAATGGACTTAATTGCTCCTCCGCTCGCCCCCAACTCTGACTCTGCCTTTGACTCTGACTCTGCCTCATCCATTTTCTTTCCGTCACCCCCGTTCGTTTCCTCTATATTTTACATTTACATAGTTGTCGCCAAAACATGGGCAAAAATTACTTATTTTTAAGCAATACTTACTTTTCTGGGTGTAAAAACAGGGTTTCTTAATTAATTGAAATTAAAAACTATTCCCAACATAGTGCTATAATATATTTCCCTTGTATGTATATAAAATAGTCTGCTTAAATTAGCTGCCGGGGTTTTCGGAATATTTTCCAGACAACCTTGCATTCATAAATTCGAGCTGACCTTGTAAAACCCCGGGTTTTTTGAAATTATTGTCCTTATATATTACTCCTTTTAATTTTATGTAAGTACATATTACACATGTACATTACGCAGAATTTAAGGATTTTCGCCAATTTTTACTTTACGCTTGCACCCATTTACCTCATTACTCGAATCTTTCCTGGAGTTTGTCCAGGAAAGCGGAATTTTTAGTAAGTAAATAAGCAGGACAGGACAGGATGAAAACCAAAAAGTTGCTGGATAAAATGGACAAAGCACATACTGGAAATTTACAAAGAGTTTAATGGCAAGTAAATCTCCAGCAGTTATAGTCAAAGCTAATGATGTGGCTTTGTCCAGTTTATTTCACACAGACAAACAAGCAAAAAGGGGCCAAAACAACCCAAAATAAACAAATAAATAAATACACAACCTCTGGGAGAGTCGGGGCAAACATTGAAAATTTTGGGCACATTGAAATTTAAATGTTTGTAAATAGTAAATGGTGAACTACTACTACTACTTTTAGAATGCGGCTAATTGTTTACACTCGTATGTATATTAAAGTCCTTTTATGTCCATTTCAATGTTGATGTTGATGCTCCTGCTGCTGTTTATCCACACGCTGAAAGGGTTTCAGTTGGTAGTCAAAAGCTGAAGCTTGTTCTATTTATATGCAAACTTCATTTTATGTATGCAATTTACATCCGTATGCAGACAGAGCTTTTTCCCCGGTCCAGAAAATAGAAAATTATCCCCGGGGACATTCATTGAGGAGAACATTTCGCCACATTCTAAATTGCAATTCATGTCATCCTTATCGCCATGAGCATAAAACACACAAATATGTGCATAGACGAGTGACTACCACAAAATTTACAAATTTGACTGTGACCATACATCAACAGGTACAATAATCATGCGTTTCTTAATAATATTCATGGTCGTCATAACCATCAGTCAACAGTCAACACCACAGAGTCAAACAGCCAGAATCTAAATTAACTGTCACATATTTTATCTCCCCTTTTTACATCATGAGTATGTGTGTGTGCACTGTGTACAGTTGTATCATATTACACATGTACTAAACTTAACCATAAACAGGACAATTCAGGGTTTAACTTTAAACAACTGGGTGGACTTTTTGTATTTACCACCCAAAACGTAAACTATCTGTATTTAAAACATTTTCTACTGTATTTTTAACTGCGGGTTTAAAGCCGAGTCACGCTTTTTGGCTGGATATTTTGACTCCTGTGGCAATACGCAAATATGAAAATCTCATAAATTTACCGATAAATACATACAGTAGAATCTCGCTATATAACATTGTACCGCAAGATTCGAATACGAGAGAGATTTAGGTGAGCGGGAAATTCGGATTACTGGAACAAATTTTCCACCTCTTGATTTAGTTTTCGGGGCTAAGAAACAAAAAATTTAACACATGGTACAAAAATGTTGGGCTATCATAAAATGTGCAAGTTGGGAAATTTCCTGTGAGCGGTTAAAAGAGAATTCGGATAAGCGGAAAAATTCAATCCGA
>JAQIVE010005726.1:0-12462 GCA_034698285.1 Sminthurinus bimaculatus | reverse complement strand
GTTTTTGATGTTCGCTACACACTCGGTCCATTTTTTAAACGTGCTATTGTGAGTTTCCCTATACTAAATAGTTGGAAGAAGTTTTCAGCTTTTAAAGCATTTCCCTGTGTATATTATGTTTTTTATATTTTTTTTATATTTTGATTTCCGGCTCATTCTTTTTGTTACAGAACATTGATGTGACTATGCAATCCGAGCTCTTGGGTTCCATTAGACAGGAAAAAAAATCTCTTGTAGTCAAAGATCAAACTGGAATTGAGGGTTAGCATTTTTGAACATGTTCATTAGTTAAATGCATTAGTTACTTAACTCTCGGGTAATGTTTTAATTTCTTGTCAAAATTCTAAATTCTGGAAAGTGCAAAATTTTGTTTGTTCCAGTAATGAGAATAAACGACGTTCCGGGACTTGGCTGCTGCAGCATGGCTGGACCAGACACCTTTAAATGTGACGTCACAACCATGTCACACTCGAGTAAGTCAAGTAATTTATATTATGTAAGTATAGTTACTTTATATTTTATACTGATATGTATTATGGATTATGGTGCATTCAGGTTCTGAGGCTAGAAATATTGGGATAGTTGGACGAAATGGATCAGTATTGGACAAGGTGACACTGGGAGAACCCGGGGGCTTCTACTTCTATTTAGCAAAAACCTCTACCAAAGAACAGTTTACTAACTTGCACAAAGTGTACATCTTGGCCATTCTTATTGTCTTCATGACCATACGTAATAATTAGTTAACTACAATTAAATATTTCATGTTGATACATTATATAAATTAAATATACAGTGTGTGTATATTATTGCTGCTTTTATTTGTTTGCAGATGCGGACTGAGGATCTGTTCTGTCGATGTTTCGTAAGAAAATAGGCCAGCACAAGCAAACGTCAATTATTCTCAGCTGTCTTTATCAAGATGGCTTTGAGAAATGACGGCCAGTGAAGCTTTCTGGGGAACATAAATAAAAGGCAAGACACGAAAAATGTTAGTACTGATAAATTTGTGCAGCCATGGAAAATGCATACGTTTTGTAATTCCTATCATGCAAAATGCAAAAACACAAAATATAAATACACAAATAATATAAATAACAAATAAGAAAAACACCAAAGCAAAGCACTGCAAATCTCAATTCGAATTCAGCGTGTGCCATTATTATAATTGTTTCATGGTTTTTCAGGGAAGCTCTGAAATGTGAAAGCTCGTGACCTTTTTTGGAGTCAGCAAGATTTGAAGACATTGAGAGGAAAAACACAGGATAAACCTGCAAATGGCCATAAAAAGAAACTAGTGTCAAGTGTGAAGTGGGACCTTCTTTCATAAAAGAGTTCAGATTCACAGAGCCAGAGCCATAGAGCTTCCTTTGCGCTTCCTTTCCGGTCAAGGGAAGACGAAAGGCCTGGTAGAGTTCCACCCTGTTGCAAGAATATTGACTGGAAATAAGTATGGCTGCACCTTTTGTGAACAAAGACGACGATTTCGTCTACGATGAAGACGATGATGACGGTGAGACTGTCAAGAGGAGGAAGAAAAAGAAGCACAAGGATGCCATTCAAAGGTTCGACGAGGAAGAAGAAATGAAAAGGAGGATAAGGAAGGAGAGAAAGCGAAGGGAGAGAGAAAGAAAGTTGAAACTTTTGAAAAGTCAACCGCAGAAAGGCCGTCCTAAGGAAAGCCGGAGCAGTGAGTCATTATTTAGTTCATTTCTTTGAAAAATATGGAATATTATTATTTATTTTGAAATATGTATGTACATGTATGTACTGTGTACCTGTTTGTACCTGTTTTGTACCTCATGTATACTGTTTGACCGTTGTCCTTATAAAACGTCATTATTAAAAAAAGGCCTATGGAAATAAATAGATTACTCGGATGAAGATGATGAATTATTGAATGACCCATCGGATGCTTCCATTAACGACATGTTGGTTCAAGGCATGGACATTTTAGAAAAAAGTCTTGACTTGTGGATTGAACATTCTACCTTAAATATCGGAAGTGAGTACAGATGTAAAGTGAATTGTCTGCTTAAAAGTGAATTTACACCATGTTGAACTAAGGACTCATATTATGTCTTCTTTCTTTCAAACAGTGTTCAAGATCTCACAATTTGAATACAATATTTTTGATGACAATGGACAACGGATATTATTTGTGATGCCGGCCATTGGAAGTACAGGTATGTAAAGTAGAGAGCACTTTTAAAACGTAAAACTTAACCCATTTTAGTTCTCTGATCTCTGATTGATGTGAATTTGTTATTAAGTATGCTTGCTGTTTTGTTTTTTGTATTTTAATTAACTCCTGTATATATGCAATGATTTTAGAGATTCTACGAGGCAACGACCGACCATCCAATTACACAGTGCATACCTATATGGGTGAGTTGGTTGAGCAATCTTTTATGTTAGCATTGTACAATGTATACACACATACATACATACATCTACTTTGTTGCTCATTTAACCTAAATTTGAGTCTATTATGTTTTCTAAGGTCGAGAAGTGTGTGATGTCACCTATGAATTTCCCACTTGCTGTAAAAAAGAATTGGTACCAAAAATTATGCAAGTTAATAGAATTGGGCCAGTTAATTGAATCTCCAACTCGTCATTAAGTTTTCAGGTGAAAGAACCTAAAGTTTGTACTTTACAGAAACTAAAAGTAGCAGTATCGGACGAGCCGTTTGGTGCAGTTGAAGAGGTCAGAGGTGATTTTCATGTGACAGATGCCAACGCCAGGAAGATTATGAAAATGACTCGAGTTGAAATACTCAAGAAGAAACAAAGCGTTCATGTCAACTGTAACCTGTATTATTACAACAATAATGATCAAGTTATAGGAAGCTTTTCAAGAAATGGCAAGAAACCCGAACATTTCATTCTGGGGACTGAGCCTAGAGGTTTTTACTATCGGACAAAACAAGATCCACCCCCGGTCCCACCCCTGAAAGTGGAGCACAAAATATTTATTGTGTGCATTTTAATCGGGCTCACCCTCTCCTATGGTCAATTATGATATGATATGTTAAGGAAAACAACTCGATTCAAAGTGCGTTATGTAAATATTAAGAGCTGCATACTACTTATACTTTTATAGTGTAGTAAGTGATCGAGGTTAAAGATGTATTTTAACATATGAACGGTTGTTAGTTTTTCAACAGAAAGTTAGCCTAATAATGATTGATCTATATGTACCTACTTATGTACAAAACTTTGGACCTTTTCACTTTTGTACTTCATAATAATCGTGACCGTTTTTAACTTTTAATAGAGAATATCATGTGTTTTGTATTCTTGGAGCAAGACGAGGAAAGAAATAAGTTTAATTTTACATAGAGTACTTCTTTTATGTATCAAGTTTTGTTTTTTCTGTTTGGTCTTTGTCCCTACGTTTGTCAGTCAATGTCAAATGTCAGTTTGAACCAAAATAAGCGAAATAGAAAGAAGAATGATAATAAAAATGATTTTTTTCATGCGTGTGTATACTACGTATGTTAACTGAAAATGGAAACTGATTTATGTATTATGTACACTGTACACTGGTGAAAACTGAAAAATACAAAATAAGTTTTTACACTCTACATTCCTTTTATGTACGTGCTTTTGAAAAATAAGAATTTTTGTTGGCTATGAGCATTCAGTAATATTATAGAAAAACATAATTACAACACAATACAAAGTAAATATATTTATTTTATTACTTTTATATTAATCGTAGTTAAATGCGTATATTATACGGATATAACTCGAACGTATTTAGTTTAACGTGACAAGGATAACGCCGGACGAACAACAAAAAAAACCATGATGTATCATACATCATGTTATGAGCAGGAATATATAAAGTGAATATTATCCAAGAAAAAAATACGAGAAGTCGATCGAGAAGTGTCAACATTACATTTTTAATTACTGCTTTTAATTGTAATTTGTAATTAAAACTAATCCTAAGCACATTTTGTATTTTTGTACATTATCCATAGAGCAATTAACTTGGTAGTAGTTTTATATTTTTTACATTAGTTTGCTCTTTTTGCAGCAAGTATTAAGGGATAAATTTTATAAACTTTTAGATAAGTATCCACTTTCATCATCACCTTTGTATTTTTCCTTCTTCTCAATTCTCAATTATTGTTCATCCGTTCATCATTAATCGTAATATTATGTATATTATTGTACAGCATTTAAATGAAATATAGATACTTTAGGTAGATAACTTTTGTACAAAAATTAAAATGATTATATTTTTGGAGTCCATCATATCCGATCATCGCAGATGTTTTTGTACACTTTATAATAAAATGTAATAGTTCAAACATTCAAAAATTCAAAAGGGAAAGAAAGTTGTGTGTGTATTGAACCTGGTAAATTACATTAAGTACGTAAGTAAATATGCACTACATTAAATTACAGATATAATATATTTTAGCAAAGGCAATAATTCACTTGTTTGGATCATGTAGAAAGTAAGACTTAATGTGAATTGTGGATAATGTAGAATCTTATTGTGCTTGTGATTATTCATTTTTCCAGTATGAAGTAAGCTAAACTAATTTTTCATCGTGCCATTGGATTCCATTCAAATCTATATTATCGTCACAAAGGTAACTCTAGCCTATTCCATATTACTGTATTAAATTAAATATAATATATTTTGCATAGTAGTATATAATAGTCCGATAATAGCCTAAGGGTTCATCATCACTCTATATCAAAACGAAACATTGATTTAACATTTCCACAAGCGCCTTAGCTATTAGATACATAGTAACTTCTTTAGACGAGAGACGTCGAAGGAAAGGTCGGGCGAGAAGGAATGTATTTTTTTCGTAAAAAGTAACAAAAGTACAAATGACATAAACGCCATGTTAAATATTATGGAGAGTAAAATTTATCAACGAGTAATATTATCACGTTTTATGGAGTCTCATTATGTAATTTACAGAGCATGGATGGACTTATAGCTTACCTCTTGAAATGTTTTGAAAAAAGTAGACAAATATATATCCTCATGATAAGTATAAAATATTCAAATATTGTGTTTTCCATTTGTTGTAGGTATATATGAAATATGGAAGAACAAGTTGCTGATAACTTTATTCGAAGGAGTGTGGGGATGAATATTACAAGTGCTGAGTCTAGTAGTGAACTACCTGCTATTTTGCTGCCAGATCAGCAAATTTCTCCTTTTGTGCATAGCATGGTAGATAGGGACATGGCTTCCCATAATTTAACACAACAAGCTCCAATCGTTCCTGAATGTCCAACACCTCAACAACTGTTGATGTCTGGTGAGTGAGCATAACTATCAATAACTATTGATATAATATTATATATGTTATTCAATTTATTTTTATAAATTTCTCAATATGTATGATGATATGCGTGAGTTGTTACCTTTTTAGTTTAAAGCGAAACCGTTATTAACCATATGAATGTATGTACTGTCTATTTGCACACACATTTGTTATGATTTCAATTATTTCCTTGCTTAATTTGAATTACGGTAACAAGAAGGATAATTTTCAATCATACAACATACCAGTACAACGAGCAAACATGCTAATTGCAAGGGATTCGTGACACTGTAACTACAACATGTTTATTTGTTTGCTTTATATTTCCAAAGGAGGCTCTGTACAAGGAACTGGACAGTTAATGCCAGACGCTCAGCAAACTCAACAGCAACAAACCACACTTATTCCTGAATTACCAACATTTTCTTGCCAGCTATGCCGGAAAAAGTTTACGAATCCTCTCAATTTACTATCTCACATGAAAAATTTTCATCAAATAGACACTGACCACATTATCAAAAATAAAAATACTCGAGGTAATTTTTTCATCTTGGAAAAAATACTTAAAAATGTTTCCGTACATGTAAAAGCTGTCCATTTTCCGAAAATCTGGAGTACTTTTTTTCATTTTATTGCCAAAATCTTCAGCGAACCGGGGTTTGTGAAACTGGGCCATTTTTACATGCACGAATGTTTCCATGTTATGTACTACACCATACGTTCTTTTTCTACAAGCTTTCTCCAAAAGTCTATGCTAATCTTTAGGAACTAAAATACAAAGTTAAAATTATTAATTAGAATATATAATAACTTGATAATAATATGTTCTGATTTTGATTTTAGAAGGTGGAGTAACAGGAGCTACAACAACCATTTCTCAACCGGGGAATCCTATTCAAATTCATGTTCCAATTCAGCATCTCATTCCACCACCACAACAGCCTACTATCTCCGCGCAAACTAATAATAACAATTCGAATACTATGCCACTCTCATTTTATGCACCCCGCTATGTTCCAATAGCACCAGCATCTGTATCTCGACCACAGACTATAAAGGCTCGTTTAGTCTCAAATCCAAAACCTGTACGTGATCCAATTACTATTCTTACAGACGCAATTAAAAAAAAGTGTAGTTCCATTTCAGAATCCAACGCCGGTACTCCAAGCAATAATGAGACTGTCCCTGTAGTTGACGAGGCCACTGATAGTACACTAACAATAACATCCGTGATATCACAATCACAATCTGCGGACAGAACAAATGAGATAGTTCCAAGTACGACGGGGATTCTAACACAAGAACAAATCGCTCAAGCTGCACAATATGTTGGTAAGAAGAATAAACTAAAATGTTTTTTTTCAATGTTTTGAATGATTTAATAAATTATATTTTGTGCATGCTTTAAAAAAATATTTATGCCTTATTCGCCCTATCATAATAATATTAAGCTGTTATTTCATTTTAAGTTTAATTATGTTCTCATTTTAACTAAAACTTACAGTCCAAGAATCTACTGGTAAATTTGGCTGTTCTCTATGTTCTCTCACAAATTATTATACAAGGGTCCATGCTGAGAGTCATGTGAGAAAAACTCACTTTAATGAACAACTGTATTCTTGTCTTTCCTGCAACATGAGATTTTCATACCCTTCCTGGCAACGCTCTCATGTTTGTGAAAAACAAAGTAATAATAATCAGACTAATACAGACAAGGAAACAATACCTGTGATAACTTCAACGAGCTCAGGTGAAAATCTCTATAATTTATTATAATTATTATGCATTATGCATGCTTAATCTGGATATTATAGGACATTGATGATTTTGTGTTTTATAAAAACTATAAAAAATAGTTGAGTTTTTTTTCTTTCATGGTCTGCATTTTGTATAATTTTCTCTCTTTACTTATAGTCGCTGAAAAGCTAGTAAAACAGGAAGGGAATGAAGATAATCGAGAACGTGCTCTTCCTCAAAATTCGACAACTACCTTTGCCAATATATTAGAAACTGATGTCGAGACGGATGTTATTACTAATGATGAACAAGAAAGTAGCAGAAGTAGTCCTGTATTTCTTCAAATTCTGGAACAGCATAAACAAACAAAAACCCGCAAGCAGAGTCTCCAAAGTATTAACAACACAGATGTGCAGGTGGTGAACCTCGAGCCTTATTTGGCAAAGGTACATGACGTTGAATTGTTTATTAAATAATACATACAAATATGTAATATGAAGTATTATGTATATTAAGTACCTATTGGATTGGATTGAACCTCCACAACTTATGTTTTGTTTTTTTGTTTCATGGCAGGATGGAGTTCTTACAGAATCTCAAATAAATTTTGCATCCACAATGTATGAGCCCTATTATGAGAGTGAGTCGGATAAATTAGAGGGACGAAGACCCGAAGGCTATCGTTGTTTAATATGTGGCCAAATTATTGTCAGTACATCAAATGCCAAACTACACGTTCGGCACATTCACCTGGGCGAGCTTTATAAATGTGGCTGTTGTGGTCGCATGTTTGAAAAGAAGATTAGCAGAGATCGTCATAGAACTCATTGTAGTAGGAATAGTAGTAGTAGTGGAAAGACAGCTGGAGGCAGCAAAAACACCGTAACTATCATTCAGTCACAAATCTATGTCAACCATGGAGGCCCTTCATCAGCATCAGGCCCTTCTGTAATAGAGGAAGTGGGTATTCATGCTTCCCAAATTCCAGATCACATTGGCAGATTTATTGGTAAAAATCTAAAGTCTTCATTTCCTTTTTTAAGCGTTTTAATATTCATTCAAGACACACTATTCTTTTTTTTGAAACTAATTCTAAAAATTTTAGAACGATTTAAATTCTAGCTTTGCACATTTTCTATATTTCGTTAAAGACAATAATAACTATATTACTCTACTACATCCTAGTAATTTCAATAAAAGTAATATTGTGTTTTTAAATCGTTAGCACGACATGGAGACAGATTTGAGTGTATAAAATGTCGGAAAAAGTTTTCCATGCACAAATATGCTGCGAGCCACGTGAGGTGAGTATGTAGTAACTTTTTAACTATGACGAGAAGTGTTTTAATTTTAACTACTGGCACTTACTATCTACTTATGTGTCAAATACATATTTCAACCGTTAATATCTCATGCAACAATTTGACAATGATACACAGTGCAATATAATAATTTTGACTTGGAATGTTTTTGTTTTACGCGTAGGCAAGTACACTTTGGACCTCACAAACGTTGCATTAGTTGCGGTCTTTATTTCGAAAATAATATCGAAATTCATAGGGAGAAATGCCAAAAATCCAATCTAGCCTCTTTGATCAACATACAAAGTAATTAAATGTTAAATTACTAAGTATTGTTTAATTACTAATTAATTGTCTAATTACTGTTTTAATGTTAGCAATCATAATCCATCAGAATTTTATAGATTATACAAATAAATATATGCTACACAATTTTTTTTTGTTTGCCATCATGAACATCTCTTACGTTTTTGTAGGTAATATAGCCAACACAGGACCTGTAATAATATCAGCGACCAGTACCGCCCAAGGAAAGGATACTTCACAGACAGAAAATGCTGAAGAAATTCAACATTTAAATTCTATTATGAAGGATTCTGTCATCTGCATCAAGAAAAAAGGCATGCTTGGAACCATTGGAGAAGTGTTTCAGTGTAAACTGTGTGAACAGGATTTTGATCAGCGGCCAAATGCAGTAAGTAAAAGCACTTTTTAAAGAGCATTTTCTTCATTTTATACTTACATAGTTGCATGAATCTTGAATCTAGTAAAGCAGGAACGTTCTTAATTTGATTGGTATTATTTAAAAAGTATTTTAAATTATCTTTTTAGGAAGCTCATATTTGGATTGAACATATAAGAAATCAGTGGGCCTCGAGTTGTGGGAGTAAAAATGTTGATGGGATTTATCTACAGTTTTTAAAGGCTCAGTTTACAAATAATTGTACACAACCACCATCATCGTCTTCAAAGCCTGAAAGCAACTCGTCATATGTTTATGCGGGGTCTATTGAGAATGTAACTTATTCTGAGAACAGCAGAGGCTCAATGGAGAAAGTCAAAATGGATGAAACGACTTACGAGGAAACCGAAGAAGAGCTCCCTTTTGATCCAATGGCTTTCTGTAATAGTCAAATTATCGTAGAAGACTCCTTATCGTTCTCTAATGAAGAAGCAGCTGCAGCTGGATACAACAAAGATTCCAACAGTAAAGGGTCTACTGAAACAAAAACCCGGAGTGTAAACAGTTCAAAAGTACAGTGCAAAACAGAAGTTTTTGATGTTGAAGACGATAACAATGATGGAGGCCTCAGTTCTGCGTTTGATGCGGATGATAATCGACATAGTGATAATAATAATTCAAACGATAGTGATGATGTCCCTCAGTTTAAAATTATTGGGTATGAAAGTAAGGCCAATAGTGTTAATGTAGAATCTCAACCAAAAGAACTTACAGAGAAAGAAGAAAACGAACTCAATATGAAAGCTCTCAAACTTATAAGTTAGTGTACATCATTATACATATTCATTATTGATTTCAAATAATTTGTAAATATTTTTGTATTATGTATTATACCATTGCTAAACATTAACATACTATGTGTGTAGAAAATTTTAATTGGTAGGACGTAATTATGTAATAATCACAAAACATATCTTGCGTTTTTATTACAGAGGAAAAAAGTGGTCAGTTCTATTGCATCATATGTCAGCAGGTGTCAACTTTAAGGAGGCGTTTAGTTGATCATGTTAGATGTGCTCATTTATGTAATGGAGCTGAGGAAAATGAATGTAAGCATATAAAATATTTATGTTTCATACTTCAAGCATAGGAATACAGAACATCAATATTTTTTATAATTTGATAAAAATTAAGAGTAAAATAAAGTACTTATCATTGTTAACATTAGTTGTTATGTAGTTACTTAGTAGTTATACAGACTTTTTACGTTTTAAAAAGCAAGATCATAATGACGATTTTGTTACCTTATGTTTTTGTATAGTTGACAATACAAGTAATTTAGAAAGGGGGAAAAGAAGCCATACTCCCGATCCTGATGATAGGCTGTATTGTTGTTACTGTGAAGACTATTTTCATTCCATGGGAGCTCGAATAAGACATGAAGGAAGTTGTACTAGTAGTGGTAACAGCGAGCTAAATAATCATTTGACTACTGGCGTATTGCCTACATATCCTACTCAAAAGAATACGGGAAAATTTGTCAACAGCTCACCTGAAGAAAGAGCCTTACGATTTATTCGTAAGTTCATTATTCTGATTGCAAAACAATTAATAATATTACAATAATATTTAGTTTTTAAATTTCGAAATCTTTGAAGTATAAATGATATTACCATTATCATCGTTTGAGTTTCTTATTTACAGAAAATTTTATCCGTATGTATGTGTATTTTTATTGCTTGATTTGATTTATTTAGGTTCGGAAAACAAGGAATTCATCTGCACCGTTTGTAAAATTCGTTCTACAAAGGTCGAGCGTCTGATAAATCATGTAAGAAAAACACATTTTGGTGAAGATTTGGACTGTCGGGGATGTAAGAGAGCCTTTCCAGATGAACTCTCAAAAAATCAACACATGGCACGGTGCAGTTCCTTCAAGCGACTTCAGGAAGCCAACAAGAATAATAAGAAGCCTGCCAGCAATAGTAGTGGAAAAACTTCATCAAAGTTGGCTCCCAAAGATACCAATGGTGTAGGGAAGAAGAAAGTCTTTAGGAATCTTGTTATGGCTAATAATAATAATCGTTCATCATCAGGATCATCGACGTTACAAATGGGAAAAATCACGGATACTTTGACATCTACAGAATCAAAATCACCGTCAAAAGCAACAACATCACCGTCAAAATCATTAAGATCAAAGTCCAGTGGAGCCACAACAACTCCAAAAAGCATTGGCAGGAACACGAGTAATAGTACCAAGTCAAAAGTTGACTGGTCACAAAATGAGACAGAGACATCCAAATCTTCAACAGCAACGAGTGTGTCACAGAGCAATTTGACTGAAAGCCAGATTAAACAAATTAAGAGTATGATCATACCGTGGCGAGTCGGTGGAATGTATGCCTTTAGTAAATGTACAGCGTGTTCTACACTATTTTCAAAGTATTCGAATGCAGAGATACACGTTCGTAATGTCCATATTTCGGGGGAGTCGGGGGGCAGTAACAGCGTACAAGGTCAACCGTTAAGTAGTCTGGGTTTGGGAAAAAGACAGGACAAAAATAATAAAGATCCAAATGAATCTGATAATAACAGCATGGTTAGTAGTAGGAGTAGAAGTAGTGTCGGCAGCAGTGCAAATCAAGGGTTAAAACGATCAGCGGACGAGAAAAAACAACGGTCAATAGAAGACAGTCCACCACCGCCCAAGTTGACAAAATATTCTTCACCTGTGAAAGAAGCGGAGCAAGTAGATGACGATGATGGTGACGATCATCATGTGGATACTGGTGGATCACATCAAGAATGGGATGGAGGAGATGACAGAATGTCGGTTGATGATGACAGTAGTAACAGCTTTGAAAATGATAGGGATGAAGAAATAGAAGAGAGAAATGTTCAAGGTTCCGCTCATTATAGCAATCAAAATAAATCAAGTGCAAGTGATGTGAAGAAGAAATATAAAAATTTCCGGGAAAGAGAGCTTATTAAAAAATCGGGTGGATACAGCAGTCATGAAAAAGCACCTTTTGTCGATAAGCAATTTGATGTATTGACTCCAGAACAAATTGTAGAAGCTCAGGGACATCTTGGTAAGACATGTTTAAGCTCCTTGACTGTTGTCACAATTTTTTACAATTAATAATTACCATGTATGTATTTTATTCTATGTGGTTGATGTTTATTTAAGTTAAGGGTTAGGGACCCTTTAGTCCAAGTCCAAATAATGATGTTTTTCATTTTTTGTCCTTTTGCGTATTTAAAATAGAAAAATTAAAGAGTGAGCGTCGGGGGAAAAAAGAGATTGAAAGATATCGATGTAAACTTTGCAACATAATTCTGAGAGGACTAGCCGGAGAATGTCTCCGACATGTGCGAATAGGTTCGTAAAAATGACGATAAATTTAATTTAAATATTAAATATATTATTCTTA
>JAQIVE010005725.1:0-12462 GCA_034698285.1 Sminthurinus bimaculatus | reverse complement strand
CTTCTTTGAGACAAAAGTACGAGTTAGTTATTTCAAATCAAAACCAAAGCTCTCTATTTTGACGTGCACAGTGCACAGTATTGTATGTATATAGTTGAATTTCGTCTATTCAGCAAATATAGAGCATACACAATATTAATAATCAATACTCGTATTCAAATTTAATGCAACGAAATTAAATACGACTTTTGTTTTGGAGGGCACAACACATGGAATGGAAATAAATACGAATTTCGTGCCGTAGGTACAAGGTACATGCACTATACACATACATACATATACGAGAGCAACTACAATCATTTGACATAAAACACAATACCCAATGTTAACATTTGATATTAACAACCTCTGTCGATATGTCAATTCAATAGTCAATAAATAGATAGACGTCATGATAAATAATACTAGCAATAAAATTATTTTATTATTATTACATCGAACTCTGAAAATAGCGTCGCACATTCCAAGTTCTGCAGACAATGTACAGTATGTGTACGCATGATAAATAATGCATGCATATATTTACTGTATGTAGTTTGACGTTTGGAATTTTAAAAAAGGTCCACATATTACATTTGAAAAAATATTGACCTTTCCCCTTTTCTACTTTAGACAAAGGGAAATAGTTTTAATAGTTTTGGTTGTATTGATGAACTGAATGCTATGTAAATGGTTATTACATATGTGTGTAGATAAAACTGAGCTACTACAAGTTGCTACTTCATATACTTAATATGAGAATTTTATATGAAAAGTCTCTACTTGAGAGCAGAGTAGCATTGTATGTTAGTTTGAGCAATATTTTTTATAAACACAGCAATTTTGAACTCACTCAAGAGGAAAGGAAAATGATTCTTGCAATTAAATGCGTGATCGATAATTTATCCTGTACAACTTTTTCATTCACCATATTCATACACCAAATTGTCCAATGTCAAGTCAAGTTGAGAGAAGAAGCTGATAACATGGTAAAAATGATCAAGTACTTATCTTTTTTCCTTTTCCAGAGAAATGCCCCTTTGATTCGAAAGTACGAAAAGAGAGATATGTACCCACAATTTTTTTTGTACATACATACTTTGTATGTATAACAATTTCCAAGAGAATTTTCCCATGTCGATCATCATTGCTTAATAAATCAACATAAACGGACACTAAATGTGCTCAAAAGCAACAGTTAGAATCACCAGTAAATGTCCTTGCTATATGTAAGTTAGCATTTAAGAGTAGAAATCAATTTTCCATAACATATTCCATGTACAGACAGAGCCTAGGCCAAAAATAAAGTAGAGTGTGTGTCAACATGTAGATAAATGCTCAATTCATTGATAATGATACACAGATATATCTGTCCGCACACTATACACACATTAGCGTAGGTAAGTATTATAAGCAATTGGTACCTACAGTTGTGAGTTCATTGATTCGATTTTATTATTCATAATCGAAAATACATTTGTAGCTAACAATAATAATACTACACACTATACATAGTTACTCGTAATACACAATACACACACACTTCGTTCACTTATGCAAATTATACAAACGTAAGTCAATTTTTGCAGCATTTTATCGATTGTGTTTTGCATAATTTGTAGTCATACGTGTATAGTGTATAGTGTATAAGTTCACAATGACCATCCAGGATATCGACCGTAATATATGTAATAATATGCAGTTTTAGTTTACTTTTTGAATGGTTTTTCAAATATCAAAGATACACATGAATGATTATAGGAAAAGCATATATGCAATAGAAAAGTGTACAACGCATCCTTAAAAGCAATTCAGTGTTTGCCTTTGTTTTTATCACCGTGAATCCCTATAACATTGAGAGAAATACCTAAAGATAAATGTACAATATACATAATACATAGGATATGAAATATGTACATTATTGTAGGATGCGGTGTGATATGATATGATATTTTGTATCTATGATAAGAAGGTATGATTCTACATTCTACACACTCGAAGGATTTCTCTTGCTTCTCTTGTCTATTCCTTGATTTTGCATCAGATTTCTACGAAGGCGATGACTAATATGTAGTTTAGAAGCAGAGAGCGTTTGTTGTCTTACTATGCTGCGGTTGGAGCAACAATATTAAATCTCAGCTGGTTTTTTGCCCTCTCTCTTTGTCTGTCTGTGACTCTCTTCTCGACTGCTACATATTTTTGCAATATTTATGAGTAGGTACAATAATCATAGAGTAATGAGTAAAACGAAAGAATAATCATAATGGCGATGAGCAAGGAGTATTCACAGACATATACATACATAATACATAGACTACTTGTGATATGAATAAACACCTTACGCTAATAATATGTGTGTAGTATAACTATGCATATAGTTATAAAAAAATAAATAGTATGAAATCGTACGAATGACTTTGATGAAGATTGTGAAATTGAGACTTTAAAAAATGCACCCACATCTTTTGACGTTGTTTTTTTTATAAAAGTACCTGACCATAGTCATATTTTGTAGATAATTATAACTATCAGAAGCAAATAATAATAAAAAGAAGAGAGAAATTGTAGATATTAAACTAAGAATATTATTTTGTATAGTTATTCTTATTGTTGAATCTGTATAATACAACTAAAAAACTAACTTGCTTAGAGCGAGTTCTTACCCAAATTTATTGCGGCTTCCGAAATAATTCAACGCACTCACTGATTTAGTTCCAAAATCCAAGCACATGCACCGTGTATTTTTGAAAAAAGGATTGGAAATTTGAAAAAAACAATCACTGCTTACAAGCTATTTTTATAATACACAAAGGTAAAATGTTGAAGGAGCCTTCATTTAAAATTCCTATAGTGAGTACAGGAAAAAAGTAGCACAAATACAAATCACACCACCACATATAGAGTCCTTATTATATGATTACTATATTTGTTGTTTGTGTACATATCAAGCATGTATAACATAATGTTATAACTTGCTATACATGTAGCAAATGTATTGTATTATGTATATGGTAAATGCATGTATGCATGCATGTACTATAATGTAGAAAATCACACAGGCAGAAACACACACAAGTCACTGCACACATTAATATCGTATAATATATAATACGTAACCAGCGTTATAGGCAATTAGCAGGAGACTAACGATTCACGAAAGGTAGACGATCACGTGAGGAAGACATCCAACATGCACAGGAGACAAATTCTTTTTTGTTGTGGATGTATAAACTGGGATTGATGAACATCATCAAGATGATAATTTATTAACTCTATTTTAACCACGTATAAAAATGATTTTTGGTTTTTTAAAGTTTTTTAAAAGCTTTATAGTCAAAGACTTCTGATTCGAGTTTTCCTCTCATAAGTTCTGTTGATAATATCAGCGTGTAGATTTTTCACACAGAAATTACAGTTTTTGTGGCTATCCCTCCACTGACACATTACACCCAAACTTTATATGTATAACTGTCTAAAATCCTAGTCACCAAGATCTAAATTTGATTCCGATTATGTATTTTCCTACACCGCGGAAAAAATAGAACGAGAGCACTAATACAAGTCAAAGTTGCACAAGTCAAAACTCAACACGACACTGTCAAACAATGGAAAATAAAATCGCCGAGACTGATTGAAAATTTCTATTGTGATAGTAGTACACTGCACTACTATACTATACTGTGTTGTATTGTGGGCGGCGAGTAATACACTACTCGAGTTGAGTTGAGTCTAGTCTAGTCTAAAGCCAGTGGTTGTTTGCTCTATAGTTCCACAGTCTCCAGTGAGGACCAACCAACTATGTATGTACGTACGTAGGTATAGTAAAAAACGTAAAATTCGCAACCACATAAAAAACTGCTAGATGCAAAAACCATTACACACATACACACGAAATCACGATACCCACACACAAGGAGTCGCAAACTAAACTAATATGTTATAAGCTTATCATACATTACATGTATGAGTTATTGCTGGAGGCAAAATTGAATAATAAAAAGAGATCTCTATGATTCTGATGACGATGATGTTGAAAACTGCAAACGTGGACTATGTATGTATTAACTCTCAGCTCAACACATTCCTCTCGTCGTCGTCTTCTTCTTCTTGGGCTGTGGTCGTCTATATTAGCATTACGTGAATTATGTGGTGAAGAAATGAACACTCTTGGATTTCCCTCTATTGCATCCCAATCCTTATCATTTCAACAGTCAAGTAAACTTGATACGATTCAGGAGTATTCAGCACTGCAAAAATACTACCATTATGCATACATGCTTGTCTAGGTAAGTACTAGGTAAGTGTACAGGGAGCAAAACTGGCCCAACGATTTGATAGTACCAACAGGATCATAATATACTTATCAGAGTACTACATAATATTATTAGATTGATGGTTGAGCTGAATCTTCAGCAAATAACAAAACACAAGAGAAGACAACACACAAAACACCATCGCACCACAGAACAACCACAGAATGAGAATGAGAATGCCAATGGAGAGAGTAAGTAAAGGGGAGCTCTGCAACTGCAACAACAACAAGACACACTCTCAAGTCAGTCAGGGTTCGTTACTTTTTGGCCACTTTGGCCGTGGCTTCGTGATGGTAACAGAAACGGAGTCAAAGAGAGAGAAAGAGAGAGCGAGAGAGAGGGAGGAAGAGAGAGAATAATTTTATTGCAATGGCTTCATACCCTACACACACACAAATACAAATACACACACATAATATACAGGAGTTGAGTTGAGTTGAGTTGAGTAGTAGAGTAGAATAATGTTGTGTATAGTGGATGGGTAGGAGTTTTAGCTTAGTTTATGCGGCAGGTGCAGGTGGGAAAAGCGATGGCACTACATATATGTATGCATTATGCATATATCCTTACTATGTCTAGTTCTAGTTCAAACTACTTACTACTTGCTTAATACAAGGAACAACCTCTCACGCACACATACATACATACACATATAACAACAGTATAAGTACCAAGTACTAAGTCTATGTACAAACAGTCGTATAAATATCTACACTGTAGGTATACATGCTTATAATAAGGTATCGTAGGACGGTTTGTTAACAACATATAACTATACAGAACTACCTGTACTGTATAATACAAGGTATAATAGATAGTGTATTATCATAATATATTATATTGTATTGTATTGTGTATTGCTCCAGTCTGTGTACCTCAATAGTAATGGTACACCAACACACATAATAAAAAATATGCATGACAGAATTTATATTTGTATCATAATAAATACGTTCAACATATGTACAAATTTATATGGAGACGAGGGAAAAAAATATCAACGTCACATCGACCGACCGACACACACACACATATACGACAACAACAGAAAAATTGTATAGGGAAATGTTATACTTATTATGGTGCGGTATGATATACCTATATTGTATACTGTATACCTTTGGTAGTAAAATCCTATTTTAATGCTGATATACATACATACCTAGAATACGGACAATTAAGTGTAAGTGTATGTGTGTGAGGATCAAAAAAAGGGAGACGGAGGGCTAAATAAAAGGTAAAGGCTTTCCTGTCTTTTTTTGTACTTTTAAGTGTATGTACATATGTACTCTACATAAATACGATGTATACTAGATACATATACACACTACATACATGTACACACATGCATGGATAAAGTCGAGGTACCAAGACGGTTAATGGTTAAGGTTAAACTTGTCCATACCATGCCATGCCATACGACAACCAAACGTTGATATAAATATGTATCTACACTTGCAAGTATGCTGGCAATACACAATGGTTTAATGGTATCTTTTTCTTCTTCGTTTTTTCCACCTCTCTTTCCTTTTCTTCTTTCTCTTTCGCTGGGTCCAAACCGCTTTTGTCTGTGTCTCTAGGACTAGGTCTCTGCCTTCTGTCTCCATTTACCCTTTCCTCTTATTTGACTTGTTGTTTTTTCCCCAACATTCAAAAGTGAAGAAGAATATAATATCATATGAAGTTGATGTTTCTACTGGGAGGAACACATGAAAATGCTGAATTGTATCATGTAAAGTATAGATATTGTACATACATATAAAACAAACCCCAAAAGGATGCAAAGAGTCAAAGATGAAGGTACGCGTAAAGGTACACAATAAAAACTTGGGCTGATATTTTAAAAGCCAAAAACATGTTCCCGAAAATTGAAATGCGCAATACATACTTACAATCTAATAATAATACAAATATTATTTATGATTTTATTCCTCCCTCTGACAATCCAAAAGGTAAACACGAAGAGGGTAGCATTCGCATAGGAGGCCTAATATAATGCTCCATGTACATACACATTTTGTGTGTAAGTACATTTTTACCTGTACCTACATGAGGAAATGAATAAACTACGCATATTGCTTATAATAGAAATAGAAACAGATACTAACATGGAATATGCACTTCTCTATATATTCTCTAGTGTCGTAGGTATAAATAGACATATGTGCAAAGTGCAAACATACGGGCGATTAAGTAGATATTAGCATGAGGGGACTGATAGTACAAACAGCATGAAGTGGTTGATCATTGATCTTCCAACTCTTTTTCATGGTGTCACATTTTACGAGTAAAATGCACAAGTACCTTTGTCTCTGCGTATGCGATTCTACCGTATGCATGAATTATAATAATAGATTATAGATGTGTTGCACTTTGTACATGTTTATGAACATATGATGTATGCACCGTCAAATCTGCCAGCACCTTTTGTCATTCTGATGAAGGACAAAGACAGTGACAATGACAAGTTAACTGACCATCCAGTATACCCTCCAACAATAACCTCCAGAGTCTAAGGGCATATACTTTCAACTGTGCAATAGAATTTCACATTGTTTTTTAATTTCATATTTTAAGTTTTTGGAAGACAAGTCACTTATTCCTGAAAACGTGTTTAATTTTGGAATCGGAATGAAATCTATCGTTTTTCATGTTTTATTATTGCAAAATTAAAGCAACAACAAATTACAATATTATGATATTAGCTTTAAGTTGCAATGTAATATTTTGAAAAGGGAAGAAAAATTCTCCCTGTTAAAATACGGATTATAGTTAGATTTTTTGGATGGATTTGTGCGGCTTTCTGTAATGTGTATACATAATAGATTAAACACCGGCCAGATTATATTATAGATTATAGAATTCCCTTATATGTAAATACATGTATGCAATATACACATTCCATATTGTACATAAATGTACTGTTTAAAATTAGACTTGAAATATTGCATTAAGGTTTCTCTCTCCTGCGGGTTAATGGCTAATCCCGCTCGTTTCCTGCAATATACATGCATGCATATGCATGTAAATGGGGAAAAGGTACTTTTAGTACACAGTAACACTTGCTGCTACACTCGCTAACTCCCTTCATTTTGAAAAGGGTAAAAGTACCTTTATCCTATACTGTTTTGACTACCCCACTACATTTTTTCTAGTTTATGTATATGGCAATCCATAAATATGTACATAGAAATATGTACGTGTTATTTTCCCGTACATACATACACGACGGACAAACTAACAAAGTGTATAATATTATAACATGAGGGAAAATACTAATTACTTTACCATGCACTGAAAATTGATGGATTAGTTGAAAATTAATATGCTACTTTAATTGTTGACTAACTTTTTACACTTAATAAAATTTATGTATGCACGTATGTGTATGTATATAATGTACATATAAGCCATCAACATTTTGCTTGACAAAGCTAGCTTATTATTGCTAATTATCTCTTCGATATATTATGTGATGCCCAATTGGGTGAACCAATATGACACTAAACGTTTAGAATAACGTTACACCATACTGTATATTGTACCTTGTACCTATATGTATACTAATAAACTGACTACGTAGTCGACAGTTTAAAATGGCGTCAGTGAGTGTAGTCAAAACAAAAGAAAATTTTTGACATCGAAAATATATTATATAAATGAGTATCTTATATTCTGCGTTAGATATATATGTATGTATAGACATAAAATGCATGTACATAATCTATTGTATAAAGTTTACTGTTTGCCTTTAATTAGGAGGCAACGAACATTTAATTTGATTTTGAACATACTGCTGACTGTTGACGTTCTAATCCCATTTTATAAACATGTTTTTTTACATTTTACACACCGAGTGCAAAAGTAGCTTGCTCTTGTACGTATCCACTTTGACATAATTACAAAAACATTTTACGACTGAAAAATATTCGCTAATACATAGCTAATAATATGAAGAATTGTACATCGTACCGAATAACTATGATAAAAAATTCTTGCAAATGTATTTTAGGTCAATTTAAGCTCATTTCTTGTTCATACCCTACATATGCCGTACAAAGAAATAAGCAGTAATGTTATTAATTTGTAGTATTATTGTAATTTTTAAGTTATTGGACAATAGCACAAAGTTATATAGCTATAGCTTTATGTAATTTATTGTTCGTACTTTATACAATCCATCCAGAATGTTGACTTGACTATACATTGTACATAATGAGGTATTAAAATATTTATACATGCATACCCGAGCCAGAAAGAAATTCGAGAAGTAACTTATCTAACTGAATAATAGTTTTAATCATTCATATGATATCATACCAGTGTTTAATCAGTTTGAACAAGTCTTTACACATTTTGTACAATCGATAAAATGGGAATGAACCAAAGCGACTAATAAACGTATATTTATTGTACAAATGCCTCCATTTTGATTGTTTCCTATTGACTATTTTTTCCTTGGCCATATTATTGTTCTCTTTTAACTTCATGTAGGTGGACGCTTGTATAATATCAGTGTGCACATAGCTATAAGTATCTACATGGTGCATCCAAATTAAAAACACACAATAATAGAATAATAACCTGTAGCTTGCACGAAAGAGTGCATGTTTTTCCTTAGAAAGAATGAAAAGAGGACGAAAGTAAAAAGTAACAATAGTAGCAACACATGCATACATAATACAATGCTGCAATGCAATTAAATGAGAAGAAAAAGAAAAGGGAAGAAAGCAGCACAACATGCAGAGAACGACAGTTACAACACTTACCCAAAAGAAACGACCATTGGAGGGGCTGAAAGGTACAATTCTTCCTCGTCTTGGGTTATTGAGAGTTGCCATGATGATGATGATGATAGGAATACTCAATGTACGTGCATATGTAAGTTGATCGACGCAAGGGCCACAGGATTACTTGGTACTTTTATGTGTCTATTGTGTATAATATATTTATGTGTATCACTATAAAAGTTTGTATATAATATGTAAATACGTATTCAACTTGGTGGAGTTGTTATAAGACCACACTAACTGTCTTTGAGCAAGAAAAGGGGCCCAAGTCAAGACGATCGAGTCGAGTCAGGTCCAAACTTGAGGAAGACAAAAAAGGTGGCCAAGGTAAATAGATTGGTAGAAACACCACACTGTATTACAAGTAATGTCAGTATAATGTTGTAATATAATCACCGGTTATAGGCTAGGCATTATTCTTAAACTGTATTGTATTAAATGTACAGTATAATATACATAATGGCAATTATTGTAGAGATTATCTTCCCTGAAGGGTTTTGAACTTGAGAAAATGTCAGTGTTGAAGGTGAATTCTGTTGTAGTCTTCTTTGATTCGAGGAGGAGCTGAAAGTGGCAGAGGGAGAGAGAGATCCCAACTGGACCTGGAGGAAAACCGAGAGAGAGAGAGACACATAGAGAGGAAAGGAAAAACCGCTGTACAACGGCGATGACTCATCCAAGTCATCCTCTTCCTCTTCTTCTTCGTCTTTGTTCCATCTTCTCTAAACTGGATGCTAGATACATATGTACAAACGAAGGCAAAAAAGTATATAGTATGTAGTCTTTATATAAACTTGTATACCTATAGTATAATATAATGCATTATAATTCTTGTGAAATGATAATAACATGGCAAAGTACATAAATGAAAAGGTATCTAGAAATCAGAGAAATAATGGACCAATAACATCCCCTTTACAAACACTTAAATTCTAGAAACATTTAAAGGCCAACATTTTCATGAATCCTAACAATCATCCTCTTCTTTTCTTTCTTTTTTCTGTGTGTCTCACCGAGACCGTCTCAACTGTGTGTGTGTGTTAGTGCGATGATTATTTTGGAGGCTAAAGATTTTTTTCCTGTAACACTAACATTATTGTTATATTTGCTACTTGATATTACTAATACATCATATGTACTTATGTAAGTGTGTAAACATATATTTCTGGAGAAAAAATACATAATACAAAGGTTTCAAAAGGTGGCTTTTCCAACACAAAATTTGAAATACAATGCAATCCCTGCTAGCAGTTGAGTGTAAACAGGAATAATGATGAAAATAATGCAAGGTAGGTAGAATTAGTTTTCTATTGCATATTACACTTGGAAAACCTGTCGGCTCACCAGCAACAACTGATTTGATTGTTTCGTTTCCTACAAAATACAAAATTGCCTGCAGTATGCAGTTGTGCAGGAAGCTTACTTAAATTTTATACTGTAATCCGTGTCACTTCAATTGTCAGTGTAGTATTGTCAGTTTTCATGCCATATCCGAAAAACGATACATGTGAGTAGATGCTCATAAACATCATTAGTCAAAAAAGGAAGGGACAAGGGGGACTTCAAGTAATACCTAGACAGATCCCAAGGGACAGGTACATGAATGCAACAGCATATATTATACATACAGATGTGTATTATATGTATTATGCATCTGTAATTCATTGACGCTGTTATTTACCATCAATGCTTCCATTCACTTGTCTGCTAGAGATTTTCAAAAGGTCTACAATCTACACCGTCCATGCAGCCAGTTCTCTATTTTCTGTGAATTATTGTAATATGCATCTGAAATCTTTGCAAGTGTACATATGTATGTATATAAATATTATACCTACAAAATATTTCCATAGCCTCCAAATCCAACAACGAGCACCTGCTGTATATATATACTTTTATAGAGTAGATAAAGGGTCCAAAGTACACTTTCTGTTTCTCTTTTGTGTTGTACATTTTCTATCATAGCAACGTACCTTTTAAAGTACATACAATATGCTTACACTTACTTACTATACATTTTGTGTAGCAACTTTTTACAATCATTTTAAAAACTCGAAAACACCAGTACATATTATGGTATAAAAGTGCCTACAAAATACATGTAACAACACGAGAATAACATTTTACAAGTAACAATTGCAGTGTAATATTCTGCAAAAACCTACAGGTATACATTGACAATCTACAACTATAGAAAATTATTATGCCAACTCAAGGAATATGCTCACTAACACTAACAAGTTTTAAGCTTTTGTTTTTCAAAATTCAAAATTCTATGAATTTAGGAAATAATGTTTAAAAATTGAAAAACACTAACGCACTAAAATGTTTTAAAACGAAAAATAATTAAGGCTATAGTTATTTTATTGCATGGATATCTTACCGGTATTAACATTTCCCAATTTTGTGCGTATAATGTACGAGGGCTGTTTTTTAAGTCTTAAGAATATTTTTTTATCTCTAAAAGGAGTGAAAAATATAAAACCTCGCTATATTATTTTTCAATGTAGTCTCTCTCCGGGCTCATGCACTATGCCCATTTGTTGTGAAAAAAATCTACGGCCTTAGAATTAAAGACTTTGTCCTGAGAGTGGAGTCACTGAACTTCACTCTCCAGAATCGCATTTTCGCTCGGAAATCTCTGCGACCAGCGACATTTCTCCAAATTTTAAAACCGATTATAGTTACATCATTCAAGGCTAACAATGTCGGGTATGTGAAATATTTTTGCGATTCCTTGTTCTTGAATGGCAGCTAATACAACACGACATGTGTGTGGTGATACATTGTCTCGAAGCAAAAAAATTCGGCTTTTTTCACTTATTTCACATTTGCAAAGTACTATATGGAAAAAGTTTCAAATAGTTTTTTGGATTAGAGGCTCTGTGCTGTCCTAGTTCTTCACTGTCGATGGTGGAAGCGAAATTCGTCCACGTCCCAGAATACGACTATCGTAACCGTACAAGTTGGTAATTTTCCCTTGATTTAGGAAATTCCTTGTCATTGAACTGCGTGCATCGTAGTTTTAATTTTGGGCAGCGGACGCAAACCTACATCGCATTAGCTGTTACCACATACAAGACGAGAATTTCAACTTTGCCCTTTAAGTATTTTTTCTTATGACAAACTTGGGCTCGATGATACGTTTGAAAAACGCTCAAGTTCGTTCGTGCATTTTGCAAATAATCCCTAAGCACGGAAAGTTCTCCAACGAATATTTTTCAAATACTAGTGGTCGATATCTCGGTTTTTTCTAGTATATTGCCGATTCTTTCCCGAAAATCTAACATGACTAGGTTCTCCAGAATTTGGATCTAATTTGGTGAAGTTTCGGATTTTGGTCGTCGAGGTCTGGGTTTACCTTCGACGTCATTTCTCCC
>JAQIVE010005724.1:0-12462 GCA_034698285.1 Sminthurinus bimaculatus | reverse complement strand
ACAAACTAATTTCAGAAAAGATTTGGTCGAAATATTGAGTATGAACCCTTCAAAAAGCCTTCGTTTACACTTACCCCAACCGACCCTACATATGTATGATGTATGTCCAATAACCTTTAAATTTACACGCCGACAAGCAAAATGGCCACTTGGATGTATTTGCTGGGGTTTCTGCTCAAAATTCATCTTTTGACAGTAAATTCGGTCGGACTTCTTTTCATAAACCCAGAAAATTTGCAAACGATCGCCAAGGATGTTGCGTCTATAAACATTTATTCTCAATCTAAATCCACGTTGATCTTCATTACGCTCGCCAGAGATGACTTGGCCATGAAATTTCAAGGAAAGTCCGACCATTTTGAGCTCATCCTAACCCAAATCGACCGTACGACTATGACTTCATTCGATCGTGTTTCCTCAACAAAATTCTGGGATAAAAATTTCACTTGTGTGACACACGTCAAGCATCTTCACACATACTCTCCGTTTTTATAAAAATGAACCCTCAGATGCAATGTCGTGCCTCTTAACTTGACGGATTGCTTGCACGCCGGCTATGCAAACTGTGTGAGAGAAATCCGTCAGGTTAAGAGGCACGAGATTGCATTCGAGGGCTCATTTTTATAAAAACGGAGAGTACATTTCAGTTTGCTTGAGCAAGTACAAAGGACATGAGGCTATTCACTGGACCGACTGTTTGGAGCACCCTCCGGCTGTAATCTCGTCTCTCCCAAAGATTTACGTGACATTTGATCCATTCGGTCGGTTCCACGATTGGAAAAGGAGAATCCCAAGTACTGTTCCCCACCATGATAAAAGAAAACAAGGGATTTTTATTATTCTCCAGCCCGACCGTAGAAAACAGCCGCAAGATCATGAGCCATTCCTAACAGTCCAAAACGTTTCCTACGTTTGTTTCGACTGCTACAGTCAAGATTTGTACATTGCCCGACCACAACACAATCAAAATGGCTCAGCGTTGGACAAAATTCTACAGTGGTACGACCAAGTGTCGTCCACCCGTCTCTGGAACAAAAACAGCTTCCGGGTCATCTTGTACACTATGGGGTTATCTCCCGACTTTGTTTTTGACACCGCGGCAACGGGGCGTGGAGCAAAAAGCACGTTTCACCGAAATGGTCCGGTCAACTTGGAAAGCTCGATACTAAATTTTCTAGCATTTCCGGTACGGGGTGACCATAGAAGTAGTTCGTTGAAGAGTATGATGACCACCGATTTGTACAGCTTTATACGGACCGGTAATTTACCGGATGTTAAAAGCACGTTGTGTCCCTCACAAAAGTTCTGCTGGAATTTGATCTACCCCGTAGGATTTGAGACCTACAAAATTATTACGAGTGACCAGGTCAAACGGTTAAAAACCTCGATGCAGATCTACGTCGAGCCCTTTCAACGATCTGTTTGGACAGTTCTTTTTATTCTGGTAATGGTCACCGTCCTTTTGCTTTTCCTCGAATCGAGTCGAATTACAAAAGAAAAGTTGTCCGGACTCAAAATGCTGGAGAATTTTGGATTTTGGATGGTCACTCTGCTTTTGGAACAACAGGACCAACTGACCCCGGTCAAAGTAAACGTCAAAGTTCAAAATTCCCAGTGGATAGATTCCAAGATAAAGGGGATCTGCGTATGCTGGAGTTTTGCGGCCTTGGTTTTGGTAAATTTATACAAGAGCGTATTAAATTCCGACTACGTCCTGCCCTACCCGCACGTCACAAAGTGGCAAAACGCGAGCCAACTCGTCACAGACGGAACATTCCTGACCTACTACTCCGACATCAACTTGAAATTCTGCAGATTTGAGGTTGTTGAGGGCCAAGGATTTTTTTACGACCTGGAGCGACAATTTGTGGGTTTTCCTATTCCACAATTGCGCGAGCAGATGTGGGATGATTTAGGGGCTCAAAAAGATTGTGAAGATATTTGCATTAAAAAGTTTGGTGAAAGGCAGTTGACCCGAACTTTCAATGAGTATGATGAGCCGGTGCTCCAAGTGAACGTACCATGGAATGATTGGAAATGCAAGGTTATCGAGTCCTGTCAAAAAGTGAGAAAACTTGGCTGGCTTCAGTCCCGGCGAAGAATCGTCTGTCCTGAGGATCTACCTAGAGTTATCGAAGGTTGGCTGAGTCAACCGGAAACTCTGCTCATCACCCCCCAACAGGATTTCGAGTATGTCTGGAACATCTTTAAAATTGCGATGCGATCAGGTCGATCTGATGGGCGCCGAAATCAACGGGAGTTTGCCCACAACCGAGACAAGGCCGACGACTCGTTTCGAGACTACAAAATGATGCACATTCAAAATGGACTGGACCCCCATCGACCTCATCTCGTGAGCGGACGGTTTATGCGCCTGATGAGCAGTGGCCTCTACCATTTTTATGAAAGGTGGGAACAGGCCCGGTTTTTTGGCCAGCGACAAGTCTGGAGAAACCGCAGTGCTTATGTTGAGGAGAAGGAAAATTTTAGGCCGTTGTCGGTAGAGGACACGCAACTCACCTTTGTCATTCTCATGGCCGGGCTTTGTATTTCCTGCGGCTTTCTTCTGCTCGAGTCTCACGTAGTGCTTAGATCGGTGGCAATGCACTGCCTCTATTTCTTGCGTCGGTTGGCTCCGCAAAAATGGAATTGTTTTGGGTTTTTTGTCATCGTAAAACTGGCTTTTGGGTAAATCAGAAAAGTTCTTTAGAACTTTTGGAAAACGGCTGATAAATTCATTTTATTTGAGAAATAAATTCGTTTTATTTGATAGATAAATTCATTTTATTTGAGAGACAAATTCATTTTTTGAGCGACAAATTCATTTTTCGATAGATAAATTCATTTTTTGAGAGACAAATTCATTTTTTGAGAGACATTCATTTTTGAGAGATAAATTCATTTTTGAGAGATAAATTCATTTTTTGAGCAATAAATTCATTTTTTGAGCGATAAATTAATTTTTTGAGCGATAAATTCATTTTTGGAGCGATAAATTTATTTTTTTGAAAGATAAATTCATTTTTTTGAAAGATTAATTCATTTTATTTGAGAGATAGATTCATTTAATTTGGGACATAAATTCATTTGTTTGAGTTCAAAATTAAACACTACCCTCTGTTTTTCTCCAAGTAACAAAATCAAGTGCAAAATTCTGTTACAACTTTAAACCAAGAATCGCTATTGGACAGCAAAGAAACGTTGAACGTTTGGGACGGCGTTCGGGCATTTTGCTCTCTACGTCTCTCCAGCATCAAACATAGGCCATTCGACACCACATTTAGCATTCCCGGAGTTTCAAATTTGCAGCCACTACATCGGCTCAAAACTATAGTTTGAATGGATTTTCTCCAGGCAAAACCATCCACGGCAACCCCACCACAATCTGCATTTTCAAGGTAGATGAACGCAAGGTTGTCCAGGACACTCAGCTGCTTCAAGTCCATCGTCCATGGTTTGTCCATATCCCCAGTCACCGAAAGATTTTTAAGGAGCTTCAACTTAGGCATGCCACTCAATACCTTTTGCACGGTATCGTTCGGCACGTCTTTCGTAAAAGTGAGAAATAAGTGAGTCAGAACCTGGGCATTTATTCTATTTGCTACGAGCTCCATTCGAGGGTCCCAATAATGCAGTTTGACGACGTCTCCTCGTCCTTGTTTATCCCCCTTGGCTGCAGAATCTTCAGATTCATCTTCAGGCTCAAAAATTTTGTCCAGTTCATCCCTCAAATCGTCGGTTACGCTGGAGGCCAGCAGCGTTTTTTTGCTCTCGTCCATCAAAAGTTGGCAGCAATCGGAATTCTTTGTCCAAACTTGAACCTTGCACCCGGACAAATGCCAAAGGTCATGTATCGGATAATTTATGGACTTGATGACCACGAGCAAATTGTGAAAGGTCTCGGTACTGAGCCCGCGTTCGATTCCATGGAAAAGGGCCGATTTAAGTTTAGTAAACCGGAAGTGCGGCAGCTCATCCTCATTTTTCATCCAACTTGTTCCCGAGCAGTACTCGTTCAAATCAATATTGTCCAGCCACAAATTCTCCAGGGAGTCACGACAAAGTAGCAGCATTCGTGACAGCCAATTCATCTCCCGGAAGGTGAACGATCGAGCGTTGATATACAGTTCTATCGGCGGTTTGGCCATGGTCTTCTTGTCCAGGTCCAGCTCAAGTTGAGACTCCAGGAAATTGATGATACTGTGACGTTCCTCTTTTTCTTCTTCACCTTCCTTTCCTTCCGGATCAAATTCACTAATTTTGAAAACCTTGGAAACTTTTTTTGCGGCATCATCTATGGAAGCTCCTGTAACCACTCGTACAAGAGTTCCAGGCCAAGTGTCCTCCTCGAGCGTGGCTAAGTTGTCCGTTCCAGTCAGCTGGATCCATGTATTAGTAATGGTTGGATTCACCTTAGCGCTTGACCTCAAAATCGAAATCTGGTTTGAGTTTGAGTTTTCCCGCTCCAGAATTTCAGTGCCTGCCGAGTACGATCTCTTCTTTGAAATTAGAGCACTAGAACTCGAACTTTGACTTTGACCCTGGAGCTTGTTTTTTTCCAAATCGTCCAAAATGTTCTGGATAAGTTGAAGCACACGAAAATTCCTAGACTCGTACAATGCATCGATTAGGTCCCCTCCAGAATTTTGTGCCTCCGCCAGTCGGTAAAGTCTTACATTTTGGGAAATTTTTGTCGACCCCAACTAGATAGACAATTAAAAAAATCAGAGCATACAAATTTCAATAAAGTGAAAGTTTAAACCCAAAATTTCACCTTTTCCCAAAACGTTTTCTCCACTTTTTTTCCAAATCTGTCCAACTTTTTCCAAATCTTTCCCCCAAAATTTTCAAAAACGCTTTTTAACTTTTTCAAAAAAAAACTAAAAGTTTTTCAAGTGTTTTTCAAATTTTTTTAATTTTTTGCAAAAACAATTTTCAAATTTTTGCAAAAACAATTTTCAAATTTTTGCAAAAACCATTTTCAAACTTTTGTTAAAACAATTTTCAACATTTTGCAAAAACAATTTTCAAACTTTTGCAAAAACCATTTTCAAACTTTTGCAAAAACAATTTTCAACATTTTGCAAAAACAATTTTCAAACTTTTGCAAAAACGATTTTCAAACTTTTGCAAAAACCATTTTCAAACTTTTGCAAAAACGATTTTCAAACTTTTGTTAAAACAATTTTCAACATTTTGCAAAAACAATTTTCAAACTTTTTCAAAATTTTTTTCCAAAATTTTCAAACCCTTCTTCCCGATGGCATCAAGCGCCCACCCCTGAAGGGCATTTGTTAACCCCAGACAATCCACCACAATTTATTTCAAAGAGTACACAGTACACAGTCATCATAGAAAAAAATCGCGACTAAAATTTTTTTTTCTATGACAATAGCGAAATTTTCATTCAAGCGGGAACATTGATTTGACTTTAGACCGAAATAAATATCAATACGCCCGCCATGGAGTTTGTTTAAACAACATTAGAACACGGAAAGGTTGTTTATTTTATTTTTCTCTCTGGAACTACTGAACGAAAAAAATTGAGAGTACTCTCTAGCCACGTCAATTTGGCGATCGCCAAATTGACGAATACCCGTATAAAATACGTTAAAAAGTAGAGGAAGAAAAGTTAGCCGTCTTACCAAAAGCGTCGTTACAGCTGATTGTGGGTTTATGGGTATGGCGCCCGCATCAATTAACGACTGGTTAAGAATGTGTGTGTTGATTGTCTCCTCGGCCAGCTGGAAATAATGAGGTTGGAGGACTTCCTTCAGTTTAATTTGGACAACTCTGGCTCTTAGCATCTGGAACCGGGCACCGTCGTATTTCACGCCGTTGTCCGTGTCGTTTCTCACGAGGTTGTGCATATCGTTGCTTTGTTCGAAACGGCAATGGAAAATGTATCTGCGTATTTCTGTGGATTTAATGTGAGGCTGTGCTTTGGCTCTCGAGAAGTAGGCAAGAAATGGAGAAATTTCTACCGCTTTTCTTTCTTCTCTTTGTCAACTGTTGCAGGGATGGAAATGGTCAAGGCAAAAGGGAGTTTTGTTGTATGTATTAGGTAGGTACCAACTACCTACATGTAGCTGCATGTATGCATACTTTTCAATGTCATGTCAGTGCCTTCTCACTTCTCACTATACGGTAAACAATATGCATTACAATATAAGCCCTACTTATGTGTATTCATTACTGAAAGTACCCAAACACTAATATACACACATACACTTTCATATGAAAGATCAATGTGAAAGATCATGAAGCTTATCTGTATAAAGTAGATATTGCATTGTGAGTGTACCGTGTACCTGTAAACTTAGGGAATGGAAAGTACATAAATGAAACGAGGGTGCCTATATATGTATACTGGAGTACTTGAGATACAAATATTGTATACCTATACATATTAATAAATAAAAGATGTTAAGCCCATCGAACTGGGCTTTAAAAAATTGCAAAGATTTTTGAAAAGTTTGATAACGACCCGCACAAAAAAAGGTCTGGATTTTTCGGCAGAACATTGACCAATTTTATGGTCCCTACATTTAAAGCCTTCTGTAAGCGATTTAAAACCGTATTTTGTAACGGCCAAAAGTTTTTTGATGTAAGTATCAGTAGAAAACGCACAGAATACTTGCATCAAAATGTATAATGTACATACATACAGATTACAAGCCTGCACGCCAAAACGCTATATTTTTGCTTTTAGAGTTCGTGACTTCTCAACGTGGTCAAATATTTATTTAGTTTGGCATGGGAGAGCAAACTGAGTTTTAAATGTTAACATTTAATCGGGGTCATATTTCCTGCTTGCCTGGCAAGAATGAAAAGTCAGTAAAGTCAATTCTGTTTAAAGCAGTTTCAAAAAAACATTTTTTAATGAAACTTTGCCAGAAAAAACAAAACATGTTGAAGAGACATTTAAAAATTTGCCTTTTGCTTTTAACTTTTGACCACATTTTCGTGGTTGCATCAACAATCAACGAAGATGATCCAGGTCTCAAATATGGCGCTGAGTTACCCCCTTGTCCCTCAACATTTGGAAATTTTGAGGATTACCTCCAGATTTTTGAAGATTGCTTGTCTATCGTCTACATGCCGGCTATACCGTTTGATTTTGCGCAGTCCACGGTTCCACTAATTCTTCTTGCAAGTAAAATCCCGGATACAGTCGACGATCAAAATCAACTGTCCAGTAGTCGGCTGAAGGACCTTAACCGACTGCTTTTATTTCGACCTTTGACCCGCACCAATTTTGTGAGGTCAGGCGGAAAATTTTGTGCGGCCATAACCTGCGTTGTGCCCACGGACGCTGAACTTACTTATTTATCCCACAGCTTCTACAAATTTGAATGGGCCCCTCAAGACTTTGTTTATGTCAACTGGGTCAGTCACCCGGGGTCCCGACCCCATTGGACTCCCAAGTTTGACATGAGTAAGCTCTCCTATGTAACCTTGTTGCCCGTTGACTTTAATCATGTCACGATTTCACCAATCTCTCGGCTCACCCTACCCCGCCATGAGCTGAAAAAAGTTTATCCAGATTTTCAGGGCCCCAGTCCTCTATATGGCAACCTCGTGTTTGAGGTCTCCCTCCAAAATTGGTACATTGTCCAAATTATCGGATCCCTCTCTAAACCGGGTGAACCAGACACGAAATTGTTCCACTTTGTAAAATTTGGAGAAGACCCACTAGGGGTCAAAAGTCACAGGTCACCTCGGAAAATTCGGCAAGAGTTGGACCAACAGTTTTTCATTTTGGCCCAAAATCGGAATTTTCACACCCTTCCCAGATTGGGTGAAAAAGATGAAGCTCCGGAGCGCCAATATTTGGAGATCAGAAGGGAGTCACGACCTAGGTCAAAATTAGGTCATCAGTCCCCTACAAACCTCAAAATGCGCCCGATTCTCAATGTGCTGTTAAACTTTGTTAAGCTTCAATATCCGAACATTTCGTTTCAGAGTACAGATTACCGAAAACCTTACCACCATATCGAACCGACCATCTTAACGGGCATCAGTCTCCCATCGTCTCGACTTACCGACTTTTTCTTTGTCCGTCAGTCAGGCCTCCGATTTTTTTCCTGCGATGGGATTCAAGAGAGCACGTCCCTCCTTGTCTTTGTCCGGCCTTTTGACCAGTGGACATGGCTGGTCCTTTTTTCGGTGTTCACCGGGTGCTCCATCTTCTTGTACTGGTTTTTATTTCAGAAAACTACCAGGATCATGAGAGGTTACGAAATATTGCTAGACTCGTTTTTCTGGCCGTTTCGTCTCGCTCTAGAAAATTATGAAGATCCGATGGAACGAGATTTGACAAGTTTGCGAGCTTTCTGTGTTTTTAGCTTGTCGGTCAGTCTGATGCTCGTCATCTTGTCGAATGGATACAAGGGTATTGTCACAAGTGACGTGACCGCAAAACGCCCTTTTAATTACCTGGACACCTTTTCCCAGGTCTTTGAAAGAAACTTCACCTTCTTCTCCTATTTCAATCCGGGTTGCAGAGCTAAAGGGGTAAGTTTTTTGATGTTTTACTAGCAGTGATTTTTGTCTAAAATATGCGATTTTTGTCTTTTTTGACATTTTGGGTCTAAAATATACGATTTTTGTCTTTTTTGACATTTTGGGTCTAAAATATACGGTTTTTGTCTTTTTTGACATTTTGGGTCTAAATTATGCGATTTTTGACTCTTTGGGTCTCAAATGTGTGGTTTTTGACCACTTGGGTCTAAAACATGAGATTTTCGACCATTTGGATTCAAAACTTGACCTTTTTGACATTATTCGTCTAAAATATGACTTTTTTGACGTTCAGGGACTAAAATTGTCTTTTTTGGCATTTTGGCACTAAAGCAGGACTGTTTTAGCATTTCGGGGCTAAAGTAGTACTTTTTTGGAATTTTGGGTCTAAAGTAGTACTTTTTTGGAATTTGGGGTCTAAAGTAGTACTTTTTTGGAATTTTGGGTCTAAAGTAGAACTTTTTTATGTCTGGGGTCTAAAATATCCAATTTTTGACATTTTGGGTCTGAAATTTGCTTTTTTTGAAATATGATACCGTTTCTGCCCTTTTTTATTAAAATTTTGTTACTTGTCAAGCCATCTTGATGCTAGCCAATTCATCTAATAATGTGCTCTGATTTTCTTCTTACAGGAATATCGAAGTATGATGAACGCTCTTAATTTCACACAAATCCGCTATGGTTGTTTCAACACACTTTCAACCTACTATAAAGAATTTTTAATGGCCGGAAAGTACTTGGAATTTAGAAACCGAGACAAAAATGGTAGCCGGGCCAATAGCAGCAAATCAGGGTCATTCCGGTATTTGGAAAACTGGTACCAAAATCTGTCTCGTCTTATGGACGCCTATGAAATTCCCGATGAGAAATACCCGCTGGCTGACACCGTCGAGGGGGAAGTTTCGAAATGTCAAAAGTCGACCTATGTTGAATTTTCAGGGGATATCCTCAATTTTCAACCATTTTACCAGCAAAATGGGTCCATTCCTTACATGCTAGGTTCAGAGGAGATCTTGCACATCCCGGTGGGCTGGGACTTGGTCAACCTTCCCAACTTCAATATTAATCGTCAGTTTCGAAAATCCATGGAAACCGGAATGTTCCTCTGGTTTGATGAAATGTACAAAATCTTTCACTTCAAGACATCTCTCCGATTTCTCAACCAAACCGAGGTTCAAGGGTTTGAAACTTTGAAAAAAAAGGCCAATTTCTTTGTCGGCGTTGTCATCATCACATGCAGTCTAGGGCTTTTGGCGGTGTTTGTATTTGCTTTTGAATTATGTCTAGAATTTTTTTGTGAGGTCTTCAAGATTTCAACGGTGGCTGTACAATCTTTTTATTACCAAAACGTTCAACGGTTCTACGATTTCAAGGGGATTTTAAAAAATCGAAAATCACACCACACAAAACGGGCAAGTTTTTGAGTAGATACACGTTACACATATTTGTTACAAAACACAATCCTGCTAAAATTCTGCAATCTGCTGCATTTGAAAGAGTGAGCATGTCGAACTGCATCTTCATTGAACAGTAACGTTGGGAAGTTTTGAAACTTGGTCAAACGAATGAGTCGATCCTGCAAAAAATTAAAAGGAACTTTTAATTTTTTTAATTTCCCTGGGATTTCAAACAATCATCAGGAATGCCCTGGGAAAAAATTCTGACCAACTTATCCAATAAAATTTTGGAGCGATTTTGATCGTAAATGTTATCAATTTTGATCAATATTGCTAAATATCATGAAAATTGCACCAAAAATTGTCAATCTTGTCGAATCTTATCAAATTTTCATGAGCTTTGGTAAGGGAGAGCAGAATATTTCTGTAATTTGTCCATCTTTAATCTTTAATAAATTATTACCAGGAAAGCAATCTTTAAAATCGATGACGATCCGAGCGTCGCTTGGCATACATTTAAAAGAATATTCCCCAGTAATGGCCAGCATATTTTCCGGCAAATCTGTTGGATCCTCGCCAATAAAGGAAATTGTTAGCTCTTTTAAATCTAAACAAATAAAAGTGTGAAAGCATTAAGGCAAGAAAAAATATATCGGGTAACTTTGTTTCTTAAGCAATACTCAAAAGATTCTGAACTCTACCTTTAAGAAGTAAAATGGATGGGTTGACTCTCATCTTCTCCAACTCCTCCAAAGTATAAGAGGGTAATATGGGATGCTTCTTCATATCATTTATCGTTTCCGCAGAAAAACCAGTGAAAAGGGAGTCCAGATTTGCAATATCATGCCGCACATCGTCAATATCCAAATTTATACCAACGTCCAGTGCTTTGAGATGCTTTCCTTGATTCCACAGTGTTTGAAAAGTTTGTTGAGAGCAGTCACTCAGCTGAACATCTAAGTCTTCGATATTTGGAAATGCTTGAAAGAGCGGACCCAATGTTTCATAATTGATACTCTCTGAATACAAGAAGCGCTTAACGGATGGAGCGGGTCCGGCTTTTTCCAGCAAATTCATGAAAAAATCCGCCACATACTCTGTATCCCTTTCTTCACTGTGTACGCGGAATTTGTGTAAATTGGGAAACTTCTCTAAGAATCTAAAGGACGGAGGGATTTCGTTATAGTTTGGTAGAATATCATCTTCAAGAGGAGAGAAACTTAAAGTCATCTGCTTGAGTGTGTTCATCCGCGGAAATTCAAGGAGGGAGATGAACAGTTCGCAGTTGAACAAAGTCAATGCCTTGAGAGTGTTTTGGCTTGAAAACAAGATGTTATTGAGGATATTGGCAAGTCGAGACCCAAGATTTGGAGGAATATCATGAAACCATCCTAGATCAGTTGGTACCTCTAATTCCTCAAAAGAAATGTTCCTGCAGGTTGAAAGTCGTTCAATTTCCTCAAACTGCCAAAGACATTCAGATCGTAAACTTAGGCCTGTAATGAGGAGCGGTTTGCCAAGCTTTTCCGGTTTTGACATTGCTGTGAAGAGTGCTTCGATAAAAAAATAAAGGCTCTTCATCATATCAATGTAAAATTTGACTCTCACATACGTGAGTTGGGCGAGGTTAGGTAATCCTAAAAGGTTGCTTAACCAATCCCCTTGTTCATTAACGTCGATTAGCTTGAGGGACCTAACTTGCGGGCCAAGGACACCCAACTCTTTCCACAATGCAAAATCACGGTAATCTCGAACAACGATTTTTGAGATCTTCGAAGCATCTTTCTTCTTGTGGTAGAGAAATGCTTCAAACTCTACCTTGATTTTGCTGTTGCTTGAAGAGGATCCTTCAAACTCAAGATCCGATGGGATTTTGATGTAATAATTGGTAATAATACTTTTGGCTCCTTCATAAGCCCACAATTGTTTCACTTGACGAGCAAGCTTGAGCGAGTCCATGTCCAGAAAATAAAATATTCTTTCAAGAACCTGTTGTGTCCCGAAAAATCAGAACGATTGTCGTAAATTATCCGAAATTGTAACGTAGATGCTTCGGAAACGCACTTTTGGATTCAATGTTAACATTTACTGATGATGTTACAAAATACGAAATTATTCCGAATTGCTTGCTTACTGTTTCCAATTCAAGAGGATTGGTTTCCAGTCTCCAACGTTTGTCCATGGAACTCTCCTTGAGCTTTGAATTTTTGTTAATGTGCTTTGTTTGTTAAGTTGATTGACCTATACAGCCAAAAATATGGAAGCTGCGCAAAATAAAAGCTGCCGCGTCAGCTAAAAACTTTCAACAAAACGTCACGATTTTTGGGCTTTATCGAGGTTAACAAAAATTTGTGTTTCATCGTCATTATTATTATTAAATCATAATATTATTGTTAAAAAGTATTCAAAGTTATTGAAAAAAGTTTTATTAAAACCAATCAGACTACATGATTTCCAGCGCAACGCGGGCTAAATACGACGACAAGATTTAGACATTTTTATCGCGTTTGAAAAGCGTTTCATTTTTTCAAGCCCTCCTCCG